>VYXB01002933.1:359277-377323 GCA_013397135.1 Pachyramphus minor
TTTCCCCCCCCTGCTCCCCCCCCCCCCAAATTATTTGCAAACATTAAAATATTTTGTTTTGGTAGTATTGTGCACAAGAAAACAAAATCCAACATAAAATAAAAACACAAAATGCTGAAACAAATTGCAAACCCCAGAGACATGTGCTGGCAAAACATTCAGCCAAATCACTGCCTTCTGCAAAAACGCTTCTATTTTGGCAAGCCCACAGTTTTCCGGGGGTAGACTGATCCACTAGAGACTTCTGAACTCACGGCAAGTGGGAACGGAGGCTGAACAGAGACACTGCGTGGGAGGCAACGTTTAAAATGTCGCCATTTCGCTTTTCACTTGAAACCACTCCAAGGGCCGCAGGGAAGGCGTTTGAGAGCAGGAGCTGTGCTTTGGCTGTCTGGGAAAGCTGCTGCCAGAGCATGGGCAGAGTGTGGGGTTACCCAGAAAACTCCTGCTCAGTCACAAAAATGCCTGGAAGGGTGAACATCACCCAGGCAATTGTTTGCAATTTATCTCAGCAATTAAATGCAGTTCTGTTCACACAGCAGATATATCTGTATTGGTTAAGCTAAGTTAGACCAAGAGGTTGTTGGGAAAGTTGTGCTGATGCCACCCACCGCAGCTGCTTGTGGTACTGGGGTGGCAGCAGGAAGGGACTGTCACAGCCAGACAAGGGGCACCTTCGGTATCTTCATTATTCTTGACAGAGGTTGCTCTTCATAGGGCAAAGGTGTTTCACCAGGGCTGGGGGACAGGAGTGAATGAGTGATGCACAAATGGCGTGGGTTTGCTCACTCTCACCCTACACAACTCACCTGCACATAAACTGCAGGGCTGGATTACAGTTCTGGGTCAGCCCCAGCCATGTTTTCTCTGGGATGGCAGAACCTTCCCAGCTTCCTTTGGCAGCTGTCTGGGCATCTATGGACACCTTGCAAAATTCAGACTCAGTTCCTTCCCTTGCTGTTGAAAGTGCCACAGAAATTCCAGTGGGAAATCCCTCTGAGATGTGACAACACCTGTGGGACAACACTCCTGTCTGCTTCCACCAGGCAAGGACGCTGTAGCTAAGCCAAGCGAGGAAAGACCTGTGAAAGAAACACCTTTTGTGGTTTCACCTTAAAAGGTCAGTTGCTAATTGTCATGCAACATGCTCAGAACCTACCACAGGTGATTAAATGGCCTGGAGTTATTAGATCACGCATCATATAATCCTCCCTGTACCTGGCAATGTAATTAGTTATGATTCATAAATTCCAGTGGTGTTATGATTCCCAAATGGATGCACTACGCTGAAAACTCTCTTCCACAGCTTTCACAACAGAAAGCCGTGAGGGACTGACACAGGCAGCAAAGGAGACTCTCCTTAGGCTGATACCCCTGTCTGGGGGCAGCAGTGAGAAGGTGGGCCCTACCTCCTTATTTTTAAGGACACAACAGGATTCCTTGCACCCTTTTCCACCAGGATGCTGTGAGATGCACAAGCCACCTGGAAGGTGACTTGGGACAGAGCAGTGGGACACTTCAAGGGTGAGGAGAGGCAGCCTAGCAGAGGGTACAGAGGAAGGAGATGTTATTAGCTGGTTAGGAAGGGAGAAATGGCAGAGAGAAACAAGGCCTGTCTCCTTTATCTTGGCTCTGGGCTAGGGGTGAGTCATAACAAGCGAGTTGGATCAAAGAGAGCTTGATTTGTGAAGTGGAGGCAATTAAAACCTCGGATCCTCAGGGTCAGTTTTAGTAGCTGTGTTAAACTGAGTCAACTCCTGCCTCACTGTGTGCCAGTGAGGGGCTGTTTCTGCTCCTCCACTGTCTTTGAAATGCACTTGCTGCTGCTCTTCAGGCCAAGGCAAGATCCGTCTGAGCTGCTGCGGATGAGCAGGAGCAGTGTCTGTCTCCCTGACCATCAAAACAGGAGCACAGAACTGGCCTGAGAAGAGGTGAGCTAATCCAGGGAAGAAAAATCCTTCAAAGAGAAAAAATGATGCCTCAGGAAGATCCTGAGTGCAAACTTGTGTGGGTGGGCAGCAGTATGCAGGAGACCTCCTGAAGGAGCTCCTGTGTTGTCTTTTTCCGGAGGTATCTGCTTTGGTCGCTTTGCAAGAGAAGGAACGGGACTAGCTGGACTCTGGATCTCATTCCAAGTGGCTCTTACCTTAGATGAGATGAACAGCTGCCTGTGGACACGGCTGGATCTCTGGAGAGCATTGCAGTCACGTGCTACTGAGAAACATCAGCTTTGCCCCAGGCAGCACTACTGGGTCTTCAGTAGGCAAAGCTGGAAACTCTGGGGTCAGGAGGAGCCACTGCTTCCCAAAGCTCAGGTGCCACCAACTCACACACCCCCCGGCCAGATCCAATACTTACCCCAAAAGAGAAGCATCATCAAAGCTGGGGAGGTGATTAGCCTCATGACCATCCATCCTGATGTCATCACAGTTTTGCTTTTGAGATGCACCGGTGTCACCAAGTCCACAGGTATAAAACCCCATTAAATATTTCATTTTCATCAATTGCTTGCAGTAAGTGCCTGTTGAGGAATTCATGGGAACGTTTTCTATTTGACACAGAGATACTTTCAATTATGAAAGATGGCTAAAAATAAAAGGAAATTGTACTGTTCAGACATCTCTGGAGGTGGAGACAGGAGGGGAACCGTCAAGGAGAGCCAGGGAAGAGATTTTTGTTAGAAGTGGAGAAAGGCTACTTATTTTTACAGATAGAAAATGCCAGGAGGCAGCCTGACTTGAGGGTCTGGAATCTGTCACTAACCTTCTCTATGAATAATTTGACCTCAACTATTTAGGGTCTGAGCCAGAGTACCAGAGTTAAGAGTCATAACAGTCTCTTTCTCTGGTTGCAGGGGGTTGGATCATCCTACTAAAATTGTCAGCTGTACACTTTTTTTTTAATATGTGTTTTCCTTTTTTTTTTCTTTAAAGCAGGACCCCAGACTGTGACACTAAGAAGACTCATTTTTTTGTGGGTTGTCACTGCTGAGTGTTGCCAAGCCAGGGATCCCATCTATAAGATGCCAAGAGATGACAATACAGAGCCATCACCAATTGCTCTGTCACTTGGGCTGTGCAGGGAGAAAACCTTACTCTGCCGCCCTCCACATCGAACTGCAACCTAATTTAAGTTCCTAACTGAACATATGTATAACATATGGAGTGGTTTTGATCTGTTCTGGCCTCCAGTAAAATGTATGCCTTGCACTCCATACAGGTGATCAATGAAAAGGGGAGAGCGGGAAAGTAGGACACTGAAATTGTAGAAGATTTTGTGTTTGTTATCTCTTGTTTGTTCTCCATAGCAAATCAAAGACACTAGAAAAATATCAAAATTAACACAAGAAAGGCACAGTTTTGTTCTGTAGATGGGAGGTGAAAAGCCTCAAGACCTTTCTTCCCCTCTATAGCACCTGTTTTTAGACATGCCTTTAGCAAAGCGCTCTGCTCTCACTGAGAGGGGCTATGTTCCCTGAGCCACATACACTAATTTCAAATGATCAGGGGCTTAATTACCTACACTCTTCCTTGTATTTTGAGCAGCCATTTTAAGTTAAAAATATCGTTCATGTTCAGTGTTTTAGCAGAGCATTCCTATGCTAACCCAAATGGGAAAACATCTTCAGCACAGAGCATTTTCTGCAAAATCACCACTAAACACTGACATGGTCCAATCAGTCTTCTCTTTGCAGATGTGTTGAACCACAGGAGCTTAAGGTGTTCTTGCACACATTTTGGCCCTGTAGATTTGGTGTGAAATGCCTTGCACTTTTGTTTGTTCTCCGTTTCCTGAGATAACAGATAACTGGTGCTTTCCTTCTAAACCAATGGACTCAACAGTTTTTTAGGGGGGAAAAAAGCTGTTCTCTGTTAACCAGCAGGATTCACCTGCCTGTTGCCACTTTTATAATGGAGCACAGAGGAAGACTGCAGGGCAATTTTGAGGTAGGCATCTTCTCATTGCACAAACCCAGCTTTTTATCAGGAATATTCCCTGTCCCAAGAGGTTTGTTTGTGAGGGCTCCCTTCCCTCGTGAGCAGCCAAGTGCAGTACAATGTTTTCTTGGGAGGCAAGAGACAATAGGAACCATAATGAAGCTGGATAGTAAGGGAGAGATGTTCTGCTGGAGCTGTGATGCAGCTGGCTCGTGATAGACACTGATCTGCAGAGAAGGAGAGGGAAGAATTCAGACCTCCTGTGGAGATTATTTCCCATTACTCTCCCTGGTTTTTCCCTAAAAATTGTCATCTCTCTGCCAAATCTGAAGAATAATGTTTCAAATGAACGTGCTCCATCCATAGCCTTGCCTGGCAGGCACAAAGTACAATTACAAAGTAATCATGGAAAAAGCCTCTGCCACAGGAAATGACCGAGCACGGCACACGATCGCTTGGGGAGCTCTACATGCTCTAAGTGTGGCTTTTCTGGGTGCAATAAGCTGGTAAAGCTGTAGCTGTTTGATACATGTGTGCTCAATTTAGCTCCTGCATAACCAGCAGCAATCTGTGGGGTTGCTCTGGAAATCACTCTCTGGGCCTGCAGCCTCTGGACTGTCTCTGCTTTGAATCGCAAACCATGAACAGCCAGTCCTGGATGCAAAGGGAGAGGATGGTACTGGCTTCTCAGAGAAGGTTGGGCTGGGATTTTCTTCTCAAAGGAACCCTAATCCCTTTATATCTCATTCACCCTGTGTTGGTCTTCATTAAATACTTCAGACTTTAGGAAGCACTAATGTATAATAATAATAATAATTAAGCTCTGGAAATATCAAAGAGAGAGGATAAATTCTCCTAGAGCTGAGAATTGCGTGTGACACATCTAAACAGGATTCAAAAGACTCTCTCCCATACCTAATGCACCTTTTTCTGTGCAGCAGAGATGGAGCACATCTCCTTACTCTCCTGATGCCAGTTACTGGCTGTGATAACTCTTTTATCCCTAAGAATGCAGCCCTGCCTTAACAGATGAGCTATCCAAGGGCAGTTCATGTGCTCAGATTGCTGCTGTGATTTTTCTAGACAGCATCTGGGCTGTGCTTATCCCAGGAGCACTGCTGGATTTCAACTGGTCCTCACACAACCAACAATGCCACTTCTCCAAGGCTAGAGCTAACCAGCAACATGCACTGGGGTACAGCAGACACGGACTGGCTGCTGGGAGAGGCTCTTTGCTCAAAAACCCCAAGGAGGAGGAGTCATGTCTGTGTGACAGCAGTTACACAGCTAGATAACTGTGACAGTGGGATTCCCATCTTCCTTTTTGGCCTGAGAGGGGAAAAAGGTCTTTGTTTCATGAACAGTCCTCAAAGAGTGTCCCCTGGAAGAATGCAGCCAGCAAGATGAAATTGCCATTCATGCTTTTTAGAGATGTTCAATGTACTAGGAATTCAATTAAGAAAATGTTCCACTACAGGAAGCTCAAAAATTATCATTATTGTAGAGGAAGGAAACATTTTTATAATATATTAATTTGTTTTAATGGCATCACTACAGACAATGCACTTATACTTGCAGCACCCAGGCCAGTAAGGACACCAGTTTCTTTAACGATGGGCAAGAGTGGCAAGAAGGTTACAGAGAAGCAGATACTACAAAGGAGGTTTTCTATGGAACGCAGAGCACTGGAGGATGCCAGGATGGATAATGGGCCCTGAACAGGTGTCTAGAAGAGATGACAGCACTGGATTTCTTGATTTGACCTGTAGTCTTCACCTGTAACTCCTTCTATATCTTTCCATTTCAAGAGCCTGACCTAGATGGGGGCCACATCAGTGGCCATCACTGGCTCAAACAGGGCTGTGAATCTAAAGAGAAAGGTGTTTCTATGAACTTCCCTCATATCCCCAGAACAGGAAGGGATTTACTGCCTACACATTTTTTGTGTTACATTTGCACAGTGCCAATATCCCCGATCCAGGGAGCATGTGGGTGGGTCCCTGCTGCTGCCTTCATACCTACAAAATAAAGCAAGGATTCAGCTCAAACCAAAAGGTGTTCCCAAGCACCTCCTCAAAATAAGTCTGGATGGGGGAGGTGGGCTGGTTTTTTTATTTGCAAGGACAAGATATCACATGGAAAACCAGGAATAGAATAAATTGCAGGGAAAGGAGAGGAGGAGGAGGAGGAAATCACTTCTTTTTGCATTTCTTGTTCCCTTTCCAAACGTTGTGCATGCCATGGTTTTAATTAATAACTCCGTCACCCCTCCTAGAGTTCAAACAAAGGAGTATAAGGAGGATGTATTCCAAGCACGCAGGTACCTGGGGAAATGAAGTGATGGCTTTATGTTTCAAGGCCTCATTATGAGGCTCCAGCTCTTACTCAAAACTTGTTCCCTGCCAGGAATTATCTGAACCACTACCTCAGGAGGTCACTTTGAAGCTGGGTTCAATATTTAAAATTAAGAAAAAAATCAAATACATTGTTTGGATATTAATTAAAATAAACAGATGCACATAAACACAACCACCAGTGAGAACATTTCTCTGCAAGGCTTCTTTGTCTCTTCTTCCTTCCACCTGGCACATGCTCACATGCAACCACTGCAGAAAATGCTCTCTCCTGACACCAAGATTGGGAGCATCTTGGTCCCAGACCAGGCCCAAGAGAGAGAGACAAGTATCTGTGCCCACTTTGGAAACTGAACTGAGCATAAGTGATGCTCTCAACAGAGCAGCAGCACTCAGACCTCTGTGCAGGCAGTGTCTTGTTTCCCAGTGGTGTTTGCCTGCTTGGCACATTCTCCTTTGACTTCAAGGAGTACCTCAGCTGTGTCCTGCTTTAGCCAGGAGCAGCAGTGCTACTCAATCTCTGTGGTTTGGGTTTGCTGTAGAGCACTGGGCCCATTTACCTTTCTCTCTGCAGTTTGGTACCTGGCAAACTTGTGCTGCACATCTCAACGTACTTCCCACCTCTGTCAGGTTAAGAACATCCTCCTTTTTACAGGCTGGGAAAATAGGACCTCCCGAGACCACATAGAAATGAGGGACAATCTCTGCAGACCCCACTGACCTCTTTATTGTTTGAGCAATTCTTTCCCCTTTGGGCAAGTCAAAGAGTAACTAAAACTATCTGCAAATAACTTCTGTGGAGGTAGCAAGTACCTTGTAGGAAGTTGCTGATGTGACACATTTAGGCTGTCGCTGATCACCACTTTCCTTCACAGACAGTTTGATGATACTGTTCCCCTTAATCGCATCAAAAATTTAAGTCAGGAGATCAACAGTGCCATGAAGAACTCACAGGGAAAAGAGACAATATCCACCCCCCTAGGAAGATTGCTCCAAAGAGACAGACCCTGCAACCGGAGCTCAGATGGTTGGTAAATGAAATGACAGAGAGACGAATTTTTCTGACACTGCTGTTTCCATTTTCATGGGGTTTTAACAGCAGGTAAGATTTGATAATGCACATCCAATGACAGAGGCTGTGGTTACTGTTGATTTCCTTCTGACCATTCACAGAGTGCCAGCTCTGCCTCCATGGTGCCCAGTGAGGACTCATCTTGTGATGGGGAGGGACATTCTCTCTCACAGCCCCACTGGCTCCTTCTCCTCCACTGTCTGAAAAAAGCACCTGAAAAATTGTGTTTGCTGACCTCGAAAAAAGAAGCCCTTTGAAAGTACTGAGCAATAAAGGAGATATCACCATATCCAAAACACCATCAGCAGAGAATATCTGACCATCAACCTTTTACAAGACACTTTCCAGCCAAACCTGCCTTCCAGCACATGAAGGCAATGGCCTCTTTGGTTCAGCAAATTCAGGACTTTTCCCTGGTAGCCAGGCAAGACACAAACTCATGCATGAGGCTGTGGTGGGAACTACCTCCTTTCCAGAAGCTTCAGAGATGCTTGGATGAAGGCACCAACACAGCTCAAGCCCGGGTGAGTTCCTTATCCCAGCCTACAATGTGCTTTTTGAGTGGGCAGCTTAAAAGGATCAGAAGGATGAGTCAGGGGAAGGATTTCACAACAGACCAACACATTTGGTGGCTAAGGAGAAGTGTGCTGGTGTAGGAGAGTGGGCCAGCTGGAGACCTGGGGAGCTGCTAATAAATAAGTCTCCAAATGGATCCAAACATTATAGTGCAGAAAACCAGGGCCACAATCCTCCAAAATCAATGTATGAGCAGGTGCCAGGGACTTCATGGGAAGGAGCTAGAGAAACCCATACTAAAAGCCAGAGACATGGAGAAAAAAGTGCACCCAAAGCAACCTCCAGGACAAGCATAGATGGGTCCAGGAGGATCTCTGGTAACATGGAATAAAGAAAGAACAGGTAACTAGAGGACCATGGGCAGGACATAGCATGGCAGGCTGCCTCATGGAAAGCTGCA
Organism: Pachyramphus minor; assembly: GCA_013397135.1. Taxonomy (NCBI): domain Eukaryota; kingdom Metazoa; phylum Chordata; class Aves; order Passeriformes; family Tyrannidae; genus Pachyramphus; species Pachyramphus minor. The sequence goes on from VYXB01002933.1 coordinate 367,618, forward strand.
GTGTGGGTTACCATCATCACCATAAGAACAGATGAAATGAGCTTCAAACCAGGCACAGCTGCCATCCTAATGGAGCTCCAGAAACATTCTGGGGGTGTGTGAGAGCATGAATGTTTCTAAACCAAAAACAAAAATGAAAAGACCCAGGAAAAAGCAAAAGGCGAAACTTGGCTAAGGGAGCAGACCTCAGAGGGTCTGTTTTGTGAATCACCATACACTGCTTAATTGCCTTCCCCCCCAGAATCACAGCCCTCACTGCAGTTATGTGGACAGAGCCAGTCTGCAAGGACCCAGAATTTAAAATCGTGATGAAAGCCCCTGTTTACTTCCAAAGAGCAGAGAAACCAGAAAAAGCACAGTGCAGTCAAATGCAAAAGCATTTGCTCTTTCAACACCTACGAGCACATTTTTCTTTTTATGATCCATTTGGAAAACAGTGTCTTCTGCAAAGAACAAAAATAATCCTCCCGTCAGGCACCCCGAGGCATGGCAGTGGTCCCAGAAGCAAATCACCAGGCTCAGATCTGCGTGACGTTAGGAGGCTTAATGAGGGTGGCATGTCCCGCCACGCACCGAACACACCTCGGGAGAGCGCGGTGAGGCAACAGCCCTCCTCACAACTGGGAGCTGCAGCTTAATGCTGATCACACTCGCTTCATCCGTCACAGCCGTGACAGCCCACCACCCAGGCGTGGGGTGAGCGTCCGAGAAGCCCTCCCAAAAGGCAGTGTTTTCTTTTTTTTGGCCTCAGCACCCTGAGCAGCCTGCAGTACACCCTGATCTCTGCCTCGTGGCTGTTGTTCTGAACAGCCTCCAGTATTTCCTCCAGTACCTGGCAACTGCTAGAAACTGAGGGTGTATTTTGGGGTGCCGTTGAAGGATTTCAAGGTCTAGAGGTCACATGAACATGAAATAAGAGTGGTTTTATGTTCAAAATACAACCATGGTTGGGAGGAGCATTACTAACAATGCAACCAGGTGGTAGAGGGGCTTCTCCTATGAATCGGGATCCCATTTGCATTAGATTAAAGCAAGAGAAAATTGCCAGCAAAGCAGGATTAAGAATGTTTATGGATCCTATTGGCATGATGTATGTGTCTCCCAAGTGATGGAAAGTGAGTACAAAATTGAGGAACTTCAGCAATCTGTGAGGGAAAGGAGGCAGACTGCAATGACTTTTTAATGCTTTATACATTTTTTGTGTGAATCTAATGCTCACAGAAAGTAGTTATAACAAAAGGTTTGAAAGAGAAGGTGAATATAGAAATATTTTGTCTTTCTGGAAAGATCAGACCATCTCAGAATCTCAAAGCAGTTTTCAAATTTGAGGTCTTAACTGCATTAGGGCACGAGCTGTAAGCAAACTTACGTCACGTACCAAACCCTTCAGATACAACAATGCCAGCGACTTATATCTGCCCCTCAGGGGCTCTGAATGTTGGAGTACTCTGCTTTTCTTCTCACAATGCAGAAACCTGTATGCACAGAGCTTGAATTTCTAACCTCCAGTACTTCCCAAGCAGTCTTGAGCAGAGAGTGCACCGCAGTACAGAATTTTGAAGAGTGAGGAAGAAACACACTTTCTCCCCGCTCTGCATGGAGAAGGATTTGAGCACAAGCTTTAGAGGGTAGGAGGTTAAATGCTTTTTACAATAAAAACCCCAAACCATTAAAGAACAAGTATCTAAAATGACTTCACAGGCATGGAGAAAATAATAGAGAGAAAGTCTGAAATGCAAAAGGAAACCTAATAGAAAACTGGACAGGCAGAAATACAACCTCGGTGTTCTAGATCCAGCTAATTACCTACTTGATTAATTTGTATTGCTTCCTTTATTTGACAGTGGTTTACTGTGGTTCAACACCAACCTTTTCTTAATCAACTTTAAACAAGTCAAAATGAGCCTGATTTAAAATTTAATGGATGTCTATACACCTTTCTTCACCAATATAGCTGGTGTAACCTCACCTCCATTTCTACTGGCGGAGCTACGTGTGTTGGCAACCCTTTCAAAAGTGAGTTAATATTTCAGCATGAAGCACTTTCAAAGGAGACCTGCATATCTTCCTGTTTCCAGGAGTGCTCAAAACTGTATCAGATTTGGCTTTAAAAGCCTCAATGCTGCTGGTAGGGCACAAGCACATTTCCTAATTGACTCAGGTAAGCTTCCTCCACAAGCCTCAAAGTGCCTGATGAAATCACACACCTTTTCCATCTATGGCCTGCTTTCTTCCCAACATGCTGGGCTTTCATTGCATCTTCCACTGTCCTTAAATGGGATTCCAGAGGCCAGCATTCCCCCATCACACACTGCAAGGATCAGAAGTAACTGCCTTTCCCTGCACTCGTGCAACTCAGATGTAGCTCAGCCAAACCCTTGCCCCTTCAGACTTTTGTCTCTCAGCAGAAAATGTGCGTAGAGTAGTGAACAAGCAGCCAGGAGGTGTCCATGATGCCACCCCAACATCCAACCATGTCCAGGAGGAGCTGCCATCAATCTATGACAGTGTTCAGCCATGCTGGAGCTGCTGTGAGCAGCGAAGTCCTGCTACTGCCACCTCCCTCTCCCACCTACCAAGGGGCACCACCGACCTGGTATTTCCAGGTACTGCATTTCCACATGACGGTAAAATCAACAGAAGAACTACAGCCAGCCAAGGTCCCTGTTCAACCCCTGCTGAGCCACTGGCTGTTGGGCCAGTTGGTGGGATTTGGGTCAGGGAAAAGGATGGAGATGACTGCATTTGACTGGAGTCCCAGGAACACAAAGTGGCTTTTTCCTTCTTTACCCACCACATGGGGTGGCCAAGATGTTTTACTTAAACCAACTGCCTTTCCCCACCATACTCCTCTCTGAGCTAAAGCTGGATCCCAAGGGACAAGCCACCCTTATAGCCCCCACCCATAACATCCTTTTAGGCATGTTCTGTCCAAACCCATACTTTGAGGTATGACATCTGCTCTTTCCTGGTTTTGCTTTGCTTTCATGTAGAACAGACCATTCCCTGAGCTGCTCCAGTGGCAGCTCTTCACAAACATCACCAGCACAACCAGAAGTTGCAGCTGGAGCTGTATCTGCTTGGCCTGATCACAGGAAACTGCAGAGATCATTTCCACCTTTGTTAGTTTTTGGCTCCAGCACCTATTTTGATAAATGCTGAGGTCTGAAACTTTTAGTAAGGAAATGGAAGAGGGGAATGATCATGCATTTACCCTTGCTTGGTAGCAACATTAGCCCATGGTGTAGCTTCCATGCACTGATGTTGACACATTTAACTAAGAAAAAGAGAAGAAAAGAGGAAAAGGGAAAAAACCTGCCCCAAAACAGGAACTACTTGCATAGAAAGAGCCATGATCCAGTGCTGATTCATGAACATGGAGGCAGCAGCCTAACTGAGGCTGGTTGCTTGCAGTGTGACTCATTTTTGTGCATCCCCATTTCTGGATTGGAACTGCCCTTTACCAGCACCCCCTTGCAGCAACTTTGGCTAAAGCCTAAATTCTGAATTTTCAGCCTGGAGACACCTCAGTAAGGGCACCATGAGCTCCTCTGCTTGCTGCAGCTCTCACCAAAGGAAAACACAGCTCAAAGCACCAGCAGAGACAGAGCAGGGACAGAATGGCCACAGCCCCACATGCTCTGCCCCATCAGTTTCTGCGCTTCACATCACCCCTGCCCTGCAAAAACAAATGCCCTCAGAGCTCTGTGTCCACCATCAGGCAGACACACACGCTCCTGAACTTGCGTCACATTTATAGAAACGCAAAGAAATTTTACAGTCCACAGAACACAATCCTAAGGTACAAAGCCATGACAAGAGGAACCCAAGGGTTAAAGCTGGGCTTTACTTTTCTGCTGGCATTGCAACAAAAAACATTCCACCCCCAGCATTTCAAATTACTAAAGATAAAGCAGTAACAAAGATGCAAAACTGGTTTAGAAAGTACTTGATAGTTTCCTTTTAAACTTCCACTTCAGAGCAAAAACGTTCTTGCTTTGAAATAAATGGCTCTGGACAGGCGGAGGTGGGGGACATACAATGTGTTCTTCTCCTAAATTCATGTTTGAACTGAAAAAAGGAAACAAACTTCTGAGGATTTACAGCCCAACCAGTGTTTAATACTCCTACCTATCTCAGTAGCTGGGCATATTCCTCTCTGAACTCAAGGATCTTTATCTGCTCCTCCTCCTCCACAGCTCTATTCCACAAAAAACTTAAGCAAAACCCAATTTCCTGATTCAGATAATCATATGGGTGGATTGATACATTTACAACTTATTTTACTATAAAATTAATCCAGAAAACACCAAAAGAGGTAAGGAAACCCAGGACCACAAAGTTAAAGATGAAAACGAGGAAAACTTAACTGCTAAGGCACATACAGCAAATTCCATCTAAATTAACTAGAGATAGACAGCAAAGGCAGATTAGTTACCTCACACTGTATCAGAATGAATACAGAGGCTGGAGGTTTTGGTGCAAAGGGTGGATGTCAGGACTTTCAGCATCAGGACTGAGCCACTGAAGTGCCCTTAGTTCCTTTGCAGTCTAAGGGAACTGGGAATCTGAAGCACTTTGGCTTCTACAACATAAAGTACAGAAAGTGTATAGAAAACCGCAAAGAGGTTGTTCATCTTTGCACCTCACCAGCTGCTGAGCACAAACACCAAAAAAATAACTGAAAAAATATGTCTTGGTAATAACAGAGGCAGGAAACTACCTATTTAGCATCGAGCTATTGCCCAGCCATGAGACAGCTATGCCTATGCATGAGAGAGCTACAGCCTCCTGGAGCAGGTGCCCCAACAAAACTGATGGTCCTGGCAGGAAAGTTTGGCAGGGTCTTGATCCCTGTCCCCTGGCTGACACTTGTTCCACACGTGCCAAGCACAAGGAGGACCCTCTTGCTGCCTGTGGCCCGTGTGTGGGTCCAATGGAGGGCATGACCACTGGTGCAGAAAATGGAGAAGAGCCTCTGTCCTTCCCAGAAAACTCTGCACTGCTGTCACCTCCACAGCTTTGCCCTTCCCATCTGCCCCTAAGTCAGAGCAACCCATTGATGAGAAGAGTGGTTGGCTGAGCCAAGCCTAGCTGTCCCTGGGGTATCAGAGATCATCAATGGTGCAGAGGAAAAGCCTCTTGTGGTCTTTGTGGTGAGCAGAACCCCAGAGAGGAGTTTTCTGCTCAAAATAGCACGTGTGCACGTCACCTGTCAGCTGGCACAGGGCACGGCAGGAACCTCCACAGGAGGAGCACCAGCCCCACTCAAATAATAGTGATGAAACAATGCAAACAAGAGCAGGGCTTAGTCACTTGTTCGAGTCTCATCCCCTTTTGTTTTTACAGATGTGCAGTTCACGGAAATGAGATGATTAGCTCATCAAAGCATCTGTCATCTGAGAGACAAACCAGCTTTTTAAAAATGCACCCAAGTGACAAGACCTGTCGGATATGGGCTGCGGGGAATCTCTCTGAGTCTTATTTTTGGATCTATTATAATCAGCCTTGCCAGCTTATTATTTATCTCCAACACATCAATGGAGAAGGAAAAGATAAACACATAAAAAACTTGTCAGACATAGGAATCTGAAAATGGTGGGGGTTTTTGATGTGAAGGATGTATATCCTTGCACTTTTACAGCTCTTTCTTTTAACTTCAGCTATATAGCTTGGCCTTTACTCCTGGAAGATTTAATGACTTGCCAATTTCTTTAAATGGAAAAAGTTGTTTTATTTTTGTGTTCGTAAAATTGGGACACCTTAAAATGAATGATTTTTGGGCATCTGGTGGTCAGCAGGCTTTGCAAATCAACAGCAAAACTCCCTGCATGATCAACATTGGACACAGGCTTTGTTGCTTCTCCAGATCAGGCGAGAAAGAGTAGTCAGACATTGAAAATCTTCTGGTTTGGGCTCAGGGGGTTTGAACTAAGCATCAATCTCCACCTTGGGCTTCCAATTTCTGGTGACACCTCAGGACATCCCTGCTGTCATATGCACAATGCTTGTGAGCACAGGGGGGCTCTAGGTTCAGTTGGAGCCACACTCATGATAGGGCTGTATAAATCATGGAATGATTTGGGTTGGAAGGGACCCTAAAGATTATCTAGTTCCAACAAGAGCAAAGGAGGATTTAGTGACCTTCAGGAGCTCAGCAATGGAGCACAAATGGATTATTTTTTATTTTTTTTTTAAATAAGGAAAGATGAAAGATCTGGGACTGAAAGGGAGATTACTCATTTGTTCTTAGACCTTTGTTGTTAATCATACCACACCTACTACAGGAGCAGTGACAAGCTGTCAGCTTCGCCTCCTGGTTGGCTCAGTGCCACCCGACGCTCGCCCAGCCCGTGCCACCCCTTCATCTGTGACCAGCCTGGCTGGCACAGGGAGGAGAGGGAGCTCAGGAGCTCAGCACTGCAAGTCTGTACAGCTCTGGGCACAGCCGAAATTTCATGTGTGCTCAGCAGGCAGTGAGGAAGAGAATCCAGCCAAAGAGAGATGTAATAAGTGGAAACAAACGGAAATGACACAGCCTGGGCATGAAGAGACATGTACAGTCGGCATGGGGAGGGAAGAAATGGGTTATAATGTAAAATCAAGCATTATCTGTCAGTTCTAACTAGCTCATGACAGCATGACAGCTCCTTGCATGCACAGAGACACTGTTTGGCCTCAAACAGCCAGAAGCATAAGACAGCAGAGAGGGGAGAGGGTTAGGAACTCCAAAGGACTAATCATTGACCATGCTGCTTGCTCTGCTAAGAGCACCACAGTATAACTACATTTGGGAAGTGCAGGCTGGCCTCCCCTTCACCCACTCACATCATAGGGGAGATGGCCACTTCAGGCCACCACAGTTTCATCTTGGCTCAGCCTTCGACCAGATGCAAGAGTAGATGCCTCCTGGGGGTGACCATGGCCCTCTACAATGCCCACAGTACCTACCATGCTCAAATACTTGCTTCATGCCACTCTCCTGTCCAGGATTCCCCACCACAGCACAGGTAGCTCAGCACTCCTCTCCTAACACTTCTATTTGTGTTGGGCACTGCTTGTTTAACAAGGCTTTCCAACTCTCCTTGCTGCACTTTTCATCAGTGCACCTTTCATCAGTTTTGTGGTGAGCGCTGAAGTCTCTTTTGTGTGACAGGAATAATGGGAAGAGGCTTTTGTATGGGCAGCTGTATGGTCTGTATGGCCAAAATGGTTTTCCTCCTTCCATCCCTATTCTCATCCTTTTCTCCCTTCTTCCATTCATTCCTTTTCCCTCCTAAACTTAAGAGTACATCCGAGACGTCCTGTTTTCCCTTGACCACACCTGCTCGTAGGCAGACCAGGATCAGCTGTATGGTGACAAGAAGAAAGCCTCCCTTGTCTGGTGGCTCTTCCCAGCAGCAATCCCAACTGCCTCGTTCCTGGGAGCTCCTGAGTCACAGAGACTTTCTGTCAGGACCTGTAGTGGGGGATGACTCAGTCCAAGCTCAGGGGAGTGGATCAGATGAAGAGCTGTGTGGAGGATTTGGCAGGTCCTTCCTAACAACTTCACTAGGCGGGATGTGGAGCGCTTGCACTGCAGGTGAGTGGAGGGGGAATATTGCACAGGCACTGTAAGTAACAGGAATCAGTTTTTTATCCACTCTCATACTCTTCCAGCTACAACCAGTGCCAGCCCTGGGCCCAGATAGACAACCAAGCCTTCCCTGCAGGGTAGAGATGCTTGTAGCTTGTCAAAAGGAGCATGTTCTGCCCCTTCAAAGCAAAAGGAAAGAAGAGGAAGATATTCATCAGCTCCTAACAGTTCAAGCCCTCTATAGGTTGAGCTACCTGTAAGAATTGATTACCTGCCTCTTTCCCTTGAAGCACAGCTCAAGCCCCAGCTTGGCTGCTCCCTCACGCAACATCTCCTCCCAAGTGTATCCTCAGCTTGTTCTGGACAAAATGTCACCAAATGTCCTCTCCAGCTGGAATGCACACCCTGAGTTCACAGCTCAACAGGTACACCAGGCAGCTGTGGTGGTAAGCAGAGGAAGAAGGAGAGGCCCACAGGTGGTGGTGATGCCCTGACGATTGTGTGCTAATCACAATTAATTAATTGGCAGACAGGAGAAGTCCCATTTTCCTCTCTTTAAACATCCATAAGTGATACTAGGAGTTACTTAATAAAGCAACTGAAAGGGCTAAAAAGTTTATAGTGTTGTGCAACTTACTGGACTCAGGAGAAGGAGAAGCAACTCAGTAAGAGACTTTACATTTTCACCATTTTCTTTATAATTTCTCTTTTTGTCCTACCTATAAAAAAAGAATGGAAATATGATGGCATGGCCCTTTTGTAGAAAACACTGCACTGAGCCTGCAGTGACAAAAACCCAAAGAATCAGATTATATAATTTTTTCATAAAGTTGGGAGAGCTGGTCTCCAAGGGCACATACCAAGTCACTTAGCAGCTATCCTGCCGTAATAGCTTTCAGCTTTCCAATGGAATTTTTCCTGGGTTTCCTCCAAAAAACTAATAAGAGTAAAGCTTCCTGGAACAAGCTCACTCTGTAGAATTTCCCCCCCTCACCACTGGCCAGCAGATGCAAGGCTAAATGCACTGGAGGATTTATTCCTTAGCTTAGGTGGTCTGGCCAGCAGTTCCTCCTGAGGCTTCCCTTCCTGGGCCTGTGTGCAATTTCCTAAGGCAGCAGTGGTACCCTCAGGTATGTCTGACCATACCATTTATTATCAGTGCCCCTCGGCCACCCCTCCATGTCACACAGCTCACAGTCCCCGTAAGGCTGGAGGAGAAGTGCAATGAGAAATACAAGAGGTAACAGCTTGGATTCATTAGAGGAGCCTCAGTAAACATGGCACCTGCCTGCTACCAAAGTCAGTGGGAACTGGGCACCTCAGTCCTCGGAGTCTGGGCAGAAATTGCAACCCAGGCACTTCTGTCCTAACCCAGCCAATGCCCAAGGTAACTGTTCAACTCATCACAGCGATCTGGGGGTTAGAAATCAACCATCTACACACAGAACTGGTGTCTGTTGAGTAGAAGATAAGCAGTACATCAAGCGGTCAAATCCCAAAAGCAAATGCCTTTGCTTTTCATGTGTCAGTCTTGGTGACTCCTCAAAGAGTTATTGTATCATTAATATCTGCACGAAGCTTATTCTGAGTGGTTTACTGGAAAATTACGACTTGACAGCAATTAGCATAAAGTGAGTAGGAGCTGATGGCAGAACAGCCCATCATAAAGGACTTTTTAGACAGAGCTCTGACGCTGGTACTTGAAAGAGTATTTTAAGAATGATTCCTAAACAGCCACAGGTCAAGCACATATTTTATATAATGGATTTAGGGACTGACAGTCTGATTCACAACCTGAATCCAAAGAGTTCCTTGCTTTTGAAAAGACAGCCTTTCTCCTTGTCTTATAGTTTCTATTTGGAAAAACAAATTCCCCTGCAATGCACACCTGGCTTTTCATTTGAGTTTTTCAGAAGGTCCTAGGGAGAGATCATCAAAGACAGCTGTGTGTCTAAATACTTCAGGCCCCTCTTGTCTACCTCCTTTAGAAACCAACTGAAATAAGAGGAACAATTTTACTTTACACTAGGGGGTCTGCATAAGCCTTCAGAAAAGGTGGTATTTCTTGAAGGTGTACACGTGGATACAATCCTACAGTCACATTCTTCCTGCTCTGATTTCGGGGAAACT
>VYXB01002933.1:377354-631790 GCA_013397135.1 Pachyramphus minor
GTACAAAGACCTTCCACAGATCTTCGTTCGCGAAGTCTGGCCATTATTATTATTATTATTATATTATGCATGTGGATACAATCCTACAGTCACATTCTTCCTGCTCTGATTTGGATAGCTGGTGGGTTTGTTTGTTGTCTGTCACACTGGACAGACAAAGAGAAGACGGCAGAGTACCCTGGGAGTCACCCTTTGGGCCATCAGGTGAATCTCCTCCATGGCTGACAGTGAGGCTGGGACCCCATCCTCTCCCACAGTAGGGCTTTAGAGGCACTGAGACAGGGAAGGAGGCGGCTTAGCAGCACGAGAGCTTTGCTCTCTTCCACGTAAAAACATTAGATAACTGATCTTGCTACCATTATAGGGGTAAGGATATGAAAACAGACACAACAGCTCAGAGACAGCCAAGAGACCACAGGTGTCCTTCACCCCATTTGCCATTGCTGAAATCTACTGGCTTATGCTGCTCCTGTTCCACTTCAACCTCAAAATTCTGCCAAGTCTCTGGTGCCAGAAATTGCTGCCTACTTCTTCTGGGATTATGATGCATTCCTTCCTCAGACTTACAAACCCATTTCCTTCTCAGTGGCAGAGGATTAAATTTCTTTCAGAATCAGCGGAAACAGCCTGTGCTCTTACATATAGAGTATTAGTATTAGAGCAAATTCATCTCTGATCTCATTCATCATTTGCTTCAGTCCTCTCAGCAGACAATATATCAGTCTTTTAACAGTCAGCACAGACTTCTTACTGTCTCAGAGAAAAAGCTTTGGCATCTGGTTCAGCCACTGAACTCCAGTGTGACCTGTGTCCTGAATGGACGACAGCACAGGCCCTGCAAAATCACTCATTTTCATATGGCTGCCTATTAGGAAACTTCATCAGAAACCTGAGGCTTCCTCAGTTTGCTTACATGAGGCTTCCATGTGCTCCCAAGAACGATTTTCCTTCCCACATTTCTCATTGTCTGTGAAGTGGTGCAGAAGTAGATCAAGTAAGCTATCATCTCCGTTAGTGATAATGAGAAAATTGAAACAAGCTGCTCCATAAATGTGATCATTATCTAGTAAATTAAATGAGATATTCAAAGTGTCCACCCAGCAGTGGCCAAGGAACTTCTCTTACTCTGCATTTCTTTTATCTGGGAGAAAGAGGAAATGATCACAACCTCCCGCAAACCAGGGACTCCAATGGACACACTGTCATTAAAATCATCTGGCTTTCCACCCTTGCTGCAATGGACACAGCACAGCAACTGTTGGCTCTTCTAAGCCTGAGACATTCAACTCTGGATGCTGCTGGTGCTAATGGTCAGTTAACAGGGACCAGACTTTTGAGGTTTGTCCTCTGGAGAACTGGGCTGGGGGACACCACGTGTCACCAGGGCGGGAATTGCTGCCATTCACATGTTACCCAGCAGTCCACTACAGATAGCCAGGGACTGCAGGGATAGCTGGGGATTTGGAATCTACTGAAGATGCCCGGGAAAAAAACCCCAGCAAATTCAACGGACAAATTAAAACAACAGTTTTTTGACAGGTGAATGAAGGAAAGGAGCATCAGAGCTTCATACCTGGTTGTTACTGGGATGTCACAGAAGATGGGGGGGCAGGAGGGAGAAATCAACCTATCTACCACTGTCTGCCTTCTACCTAAGAGCCTGAAACTCTGAGTTTCAGGATATAAGCATTCTTAAAAAAAACCAGCCAAGTGCAGAATTTGGGAGTTTGCATTTGCTCTCTTGCTTTCCCATGCAAAACCCAGACAAAAAGTGAAATGGTTTTCTATTTTCATTGCATTTTTTTCTGTGGTTCTGTTGATCCCATCCATGCCAGGCCAACCTGCTCTCTACACCCCAGTTACAGGCACACCCCAACGTGGGGTTGCTCAAATATTAGAGATGCATGAGGGTTCTGGCCCCAGAGCGGAGGAATGATCTCACAATGGGAGCCATGAACTGTAGAATCATAAAGGTTGGAAAAGACCTCCAAGATCTTCAAGTCCAACCCTTGACCAAACACCATCATACCCACTAAAGCACGGTGTGAAGTGCCACGTCTACTCCACTTTTGAACACCTCCAGAAATGGTGACTCCACCACTCCCTTGGGCAGCCTGGTCCAATGCTTCGCCACCCTTTGAGCGAAAAAAAATCTTCCTGATGTTCAACCTGAACCTCCCCCAAGCACAGCTTGAGGCATTTCCTCTTTTCTTCTGAATGCAGAAGATATGCCCAGAGCTGCCCAGTATCTAACGGTGCCCCAGCCTGCAGACACTTGTCAGATGCTCCCACTGAAGTGTAGCAGCTCTGTGTGTTTTGTAGCTTACACAGGAGTCTCAACAAACCACAAACAAGTGACCAAACCATGAAATGCAGAACAGGCCCACAGAATCCCCAAAATGCCAAACCTGCCTTCAGGGGAGCAGGTGCTGCTGGGGAAGTCAGTGCTGGGCACATTCCCTGAGAGTGCCTTGCTCCAGCAAATCCCCTGCTCTCCCTTTCGGACAGATTATCCTGGGGATGGAGTAAAGACGCAGGCAAGGAGCACAATGCTAATCCTGAGTCTGAATCCATCTGAGCTGAAGGGAAACCTCTGTGGCAGCATTGGAAGGCAGGAGCTGCAAGCTCCAACTGGCCATGGGAGGGCAAACTGCTCCAAGCATTGCTGCACAGTTCAACACCAGCACTGCTAACTTTGCCTGCAGTCAGCCTCCCTTCTTGAAAGACAACCCAGGCCTGCCTTCCAAGGGGTTCTAATTGTTTGGAAGTTTTGGAAGGGCTCTTTTTTTCAAACAGACAGAAGCATTGAAAAAGGCAGTGAGTGAAGCAGGACGCTCTGGGAATGTCCTGTAGCTCCCGGGCCAGCACAGGAATTCCTCTTTTCCCCAATGGCAGAAAAATTGCAGCAGGCCTTCAGCATAACCCAGTCAAAGCAGGCTGCTAGGAAACTGTCAGAGACAGTTAAAAATAGGGATTGTGCTGATCCAGTGTTAACTCTTAACAGGGAAGGCGGCTTAAACATTAGAGATTCCTCACTGTGTAGATAACACCACCACTGCTTTTATTCAGCAGTCTCTACCCTATGCTGCCTTTAAATGTCCCATCTCCCCTTGTATTTTCCTTTATAGCCTGTTTTCCTCCTAACACAGCAGAAATCAACCCAGACGAGCCATTTCTGTGGCTGCCCTGTTTTCAGCACCCTTTCTTGCTGGCCTGCAGTCCCGATGGCAATAAGCATCAATTAACAAGGAGCTGGTCCTGCAGCCCATCACCACGGAGAGGGGCAGGGTGTCAGCACATGACCTGAAGATTGCTCTGTCTCCCTGGTTTTGCCCAGCAGCAGCGTCCTCTGCCTGCACACACACCTCCACTCCTTATTTCACAGCCTTTTAGCATGAAAAATCAGCAAGGTGGTCTCCTTGCAAATCTATTTGCCTCCTTTTATTTATTGTTGCATTTTAAGATGAAGATCAATTGAGTTTGATGTGCATGGGCCAATTCCCAGAGGCTTTATTTCCTTTTAGCACTGACCCACAATGTACAGCAATATTCTAGCTGGAAAATGGTGAGGATCACTAACATCAAGGAAAGCCAAACTTAAAAGCAGAGTGCCAGGACAGCCAAGGAGTCACTCAGTACCCATCTGCAAACAGTGCCTCTGACAAGCAATTCTTATGGTTGCATAATGTGAGGATGGAAAAAAGCCACTCTCATCCCAAAAAATGAGAAATGTCCCGAATACACATCGTTCTCCTAGGGAGAAGACAGGTCATGATCAATAAGCAGTGAAATATTTGGAGTTTAGTTAAAAAACTGGGAAGCAGGTAGACTTGTATCTGCTCCCTCAAGCCAGCTGTCACTACCACCCAAAAACCCTTGGAGGAAACAAAAGGAGCTGCTTTCATTTCTCTGCTCCTTGAGGTATCATGGGCAAAACTCATTCAAACACTATTGCTCAAATGGATCATCATGGAAATATCGAGGCTTGAAGTCAAAAGGCACAGACTGCAGCCAGATTTCTGGTGGTGATTACCTCCTAAGCATTCTTTACAAAGCCAACCTGTGACTGCCTGGCCTGCTCTCACACCCAGAACAAAACCTGAGCCACAAAAACTTTGAAAACTGCCAAAAATGAGATCCATATCTATCACCCCTTCTGTTTGGTTGGTAAAAATCCACCCTGTCCAGGCACTAGGAAAGACCAAACAGTCTGGGCTGCAATTTCTCTCAGTGACCACATGGACATGGAGGTGCAAACCTGGTGCGGTTTCTTGCAGGCCTGGCAACCTTCCCAGTGCCATAAGCAGTTTTGCTCGACTAAGCATCCATGAGGGTCCAGCAGGGCTCCAGTAAGCACCAGCTCTGCTTGGTGAGTGGAGACCTTGCCAGAGCTGGGAAGAGAGGCACTGGTGCAGAGAGGCAGCCTGGTGAGAAGGGAAGCTCATTGGCATTTGGTGCAGGAGGGCAAAGAGAGACTGAGCACCAGCCACATGGCAGCTGCCCTGTGCTTGAGCTGCACAGCTCAAATCCATCCTTAAATCCTGACAGCGAGGAGCTCAGGGCCCCACTAATCCCGTGCTCTCACATCTGCACAGCTCCATTACGCAGCAGGAGGCAGCTGCTGGGGCTGCTGTGTGTTCAGTACTGACACCTTCCCGGGGGGTTCGGTCCTTGCTGTGCCCGAGGGCTAAAGCCACGCAGCAGCAACACTCCTGTTTTGTGATGCAGCCTCAGAGGCCACGTAAAACATCATCCCCAGCCCAGGTGATGAGGGATGAGCTTTCTGGGACTGAGCTCCCAGCCCACACACCAAACCACCAAATCACTGACTGGCTGCGAGCACGGCAGAGTTTGGGCACTGCACACAACCTGGGCATTGCACACAACCAGATCTCTTGCAAACTGTGGTTTCCAGGCCCAGCTCCTGGCTGCTGCCAGAGATGGGCAGGTAAGAAGGAGCATCATCCTCACAGTCACCAAGACAGGCAGGTTTCAGCAGCAAGCCCTGGCAAAGCTGTTTCCCTTCACAAGTAAATGGTTCACTACAGTTCCTGCAACACGACAGACCAAGCCAGGCAGGATCTTTCCATTCTACTGCTGCTCTAGCTGGAACAGGCAGTTGGGCTGACAGCACCTGATCCCAGACCACAGTTGAAGAGGATGCTTCCAGATCATTGCACAAATAATAATGGTATTAATGGAATTACAGGAAATCCTTGCTTTTCTAACTCCAATTCCAGGTTGAAAAGCAGTGTTACTAGCAGGCACACATAAGCTCAGCTGCTTTGATTAAAGAGCAACTGTCTAATCTCTGCCTGGACTCTGCCCTGGGTTTTAATGCCTGATTAACTACCCCCTGCCAGGATTATTTTGCATCTTTGCATATTTCGGAGCTCTTAGTTTTCATTTATTGCTACAGACAAGGAACTGTTTAAACCAACTCTCATTTGAACTGGCAATTCAAAGCACTGTGTCTGAGTTTATGGCCGAGTGGTGGCTGGAGCATAATTCAAGGGGCTTTCAGGGCTATCTGCCATTTCTCAGGGAGCAAACCCAGGATAGCACACTCTCAGCTCAAGGGAGGGTGTCTTGTACACCTTAGCCCTCTGGGAGACACCTAAGTGTAACCTCCAGGAAATCAGCAAATTACCACCGGTTTCAGAAGAAGTGGTTGGAAGATTGACTCCCTACCCTGAGAATGGTCAGGCCTTTCGTAAAAAATCATTAAATATGTTTTAGGTTTTTAAGTTTTTCATTTTCCAGTACAACTCAAGAGTGCTGCAGAAAACACAAAACTTCCCATGACAATTATTTATGCATCAAATTCTAATACTCCTGCCAAGAAAAAAAACAAAGCTGTCTGGAAAAACTTCCTGATCATCTGTAACTACCTGCCTCTTAAAGTGTTTACTCTGAGCAGCTGGATCTCACTATTTACAGGCACTTGTCCAACCTGTACCCCACACCTAGATCTAGCATCTTCCTCTACCCCTATGAGCCCTCCCTTTCCACTTGACAGCTCTCAGGACTACCCGAGTTCAGTTTTCCTGAACACCAGCTCAGTCTGGTGAAGCACACACTGCACCAACTTTTGCTACTCTCCTGCTGGCCCTGGCCCTAATTGTGCTGATGCTGATCCAAAGCTGCTGTTCTTCCAGAGCAGCCCATGCTGTGCTTCTCCATCAGCATCACCACGATGCATAACCCTGGGGAAGAGCAGCAGCTACTCTGGACTGAGTAAGCACCTTAGTTGGGGGATGAGGAAAAAACCCACAGCCCCTTTGGCATCTGATAGCCAGATTGTACAAAGTTTGGAGTCAAGAGGGTTTGCTGTGAGCAGTACCTAATGCCTTAGATGGCCATTGCTTCCACAGCCTTCTCCAGTTCCCCTGTCTTCTACAAACTGCCAAGTACCACCCTTAGGGATATAATTTCTGTTGCAGCCAAGGCATTTCAGCACAGAACAACAGGATGGGCAGACAGGCAGGGTGGGATGGGACAGGGGGAAGGAGAAGGGGGTTCAGTCACTGCCTCAATATCAAAGAAGCAAAGAGAACATTTTCACAACTGTGCCCTTAAGAGAGTAAAAAACATCCCTGTTAAATCAGGTAACTGGGTCACACCACCGAGCTGGTGAAATGCAAGGTCCTGAGAGATAACCATGCTTTGGGGTGGCAGGGTGGAAACTTTCATGCAACAGCTCAATGAGTAACATCACAATGAAACAAAGAGCATATCAGGTGATTCATGTACAGCTCTGCAGGTCCCCACCACGCTGCAGCCACCAGAAAAGGCTCAGTCATGTGTTAAGGCAATTCTGCCCACAGGCTGTCCCAAGCCTTCAGCATGTTTTGCTTCCTTCCTTTATTTTTGCGTGTGTCTAATTATTGAGGACGTTCACAGAGAAATGGGATTTCTGGTCTGTGGAAGCCCATCTGCTCCCACTGTTTATTTCCTGCAGTTGTCATAGTCATGGTGTAATGAATTCCAGTGTCACGACCACACTGATGGCTCTTCCCATGGGGAACAACCCAGAGAAACCACCCTGGTCGAGAAAGCAGGCCTGCAGTACCCAAAGGACCTCAAAGACATGAGAAAGAGCAGAAGGTG
The DNA here is from genome assembly GCA_013397135.1 of Pachyramphus minor. Taxonomy (NCBI): domain Eukaryota; kingdom Metazoa; phylum Chordata; class Aves; order Passeriformes; family Tyrannidae; genus Pachyramphus; species Pachyramphus minor. The sequence goes on from VYXB01002933.1 coordinate 384,465, forward strand.
GCCCCATGCTTCATGAGGCTCCCACCAATGAAGGAAAACCTGGGAAACATGATTGGCTACAGCAACACATCCCAACAGGCTGAAAATCTGGGGATCCCCCCTGCAAAACACTGCTGGGACAGTGCACACTTCCAGTCCACCAGAGCCAGCTTCCCACTTGGGTCACTGGTTAGGCCAAGAAGTTGTGCTGGCTTGGAGCTGACCTAACCAGTCCTGGCTGGCCAGAGAAGGCCACAGAAGCTGGCTGAAGGGGTAAATCTGGCAATGGGTTTTCAAAAGCTCAAGACCTTTGAGGTGGATCTAGCCAAGCCCTTCCTTGGTGCAAGCGTAGCACCAGAACCCCCGTACCTACCTCCTTCTTCTGAGCAAAGAACTCCTGGAATAAAGAACTACAGTAAAAAGGCTAAAAGTACCTCAAAAAAGAGAGATTAAAACAAATTCTCCTCTCCTTCTTGCCTGGAAGACAAGCCCTTCCTTTTAGGCTTGGTTTCACTGAGCCTTCTACTCTGCTGCAAATTCAATACTGTCTTTCTCCAGGTGCCTCTTTCTTTCCATCAGCTCAGTGACCTGGGTCTGCACCTATGTTCTGCTCCTCTGAGGAGCCTCCAGCTGGTTTCTCAGGCAGTCAGGCTCCTCTTCAGGCTGACCCTGCCTGCCTTCCGCATTAGGCTCACTGCTCCATAGCCAACTCCAATGTTTCTCCTGGAGAACAGGCTCCAGGGCTCTCTGAGAGGGAAGTCTTTTCTCCTTTTCAGAGCCAGACCTAGAGCACAGGTCTGTTCTGGCAGAGCACGTCCTTCCAGGACAGAATCACAACTGGACACAAAGCACATATCACATACCATCAGATGGTTGGAGAAGCCAGATTTCCCAGGGGTATTAATTATAGCACTGGTGCACGTGCTGCAGAGTAGTTTGTGGGTCAGACTCAAGAGACCAGAGAAAGCAATACTGCACAGGTCTGTGCACAAAACCTTCAAATGAACCAGCTCACATCTGGCTTCCACCTGTTCTGCATTCCCCTTTCCTGCCTGCTGCATACCTCAAATGTCTGTGTAGATTTTGCAAGGTTACCATAAGTAAAACAGAACTTTGCTCCTGAGCTCAGCACTTGGCTACACCAGCTCCAGTGAGGAGCTGAGGTTTGTCCTCAGCTCAAACCTATAAGCCTACTCTGTCCCACCTGCACCTTGAAGCAGTAAGGCCTTTGTGGCAGATGACCTCTCCCTTTTCAGCTGCTCCAAGAGATATTGGAGCCATCCCAGAAGTACAGACAGACTGGGGACATTCAAAATCCCATGAAAAGAACATAGGCTATACTACTTTATATTTCAGTTTTGCCTTCTACAAGCACGGTGAATGAATAGGATTTACTAAAAAAGACCCAGGAAGAGATACATGCTGTAAGGTGTAGACATTGCTCAACAAGGGCTGTCTTCAGAAGGGCCCACATGATGGAAGAAGCACGGTAGGTTGTCCTAAGTCAAGTGCAGCTTTGGGGACGATTTGCTATCCAAAACACCAGTTGAAGACATGATGCTACGCAGGAGAAAGAACATGATCAGGGCTCCTTGTGATCCCGACTGGCAGGATGAGCATGTGCAGCGTGGGAGAGCGAACAGACAGTGGGAGAGTGAAATGGAGAAAACAAAGCAAATGTATGAGAGGCAGATGATTATCATCACTTTAACCACCAAAACACCATCACCTCTGATGGGCTTCTGGTCATTTAAGAGGTGGCAAAACAAAACAACAAATGAGTTTGTTTTTTCATTTTGCTCTCTTTCTTTTGCAGCACTGGTAAATTCAACCCAGCTCGTGCCGGAATACAACAGTGCGGGTGCCTGGCTTCCCTCTCACTTGCAAGCTTCCTTAGTTCAGGATTATACAGCTCATTTCTCCACTTTTCCAGAACAAAGACAGCACTGTTTTGTTACTGTACAGCTACTTAGTCACTGCTGAACCAAGCCAGAAAACCTAGTATGTCAGAAAAAGCATGAATAAAGGATTTTATTAGGGCAAAGGGAAGAGGGAAAGGGGAATAGGTATGAGGTTTGTGTTGTTGCTGCACTCAGTTATTAGAAGCAGTGGAGCACTGGTATTGCATTTGAAAAGTGTACAATATGGTCAAATAATCAAAAATTAATAATCAAATTCTTGGCTGATTTATAAATTCAGGGACTTTGATAGTAGCAAGGAGTATCATATCTGCTTAGTGCAGCTCCTAAGCTTTTTGCCTAATTTCTAATAATATGCCATTCACAAACCCAATACCCACCACACAAATGGTCCTGTTCAGCTGCTTAGGACTCACTGCCTGTGGATCTCAGCAGGGCTCTGAGGCAGCAAACACAGGATTTTTGGCCTTTTATTTCTTCCGACTGCATCGCTACTCACTTCAAGTAGAGAGCTTTCCAAATCGGAGCTGACCCATTTCTGCCTGTGGCATTAAGGGCACCTCTTCCACTAATCTCGTGTGTCAGCGTGGTGCGGTTGGTAATACTTGTCTCTGGGACAGCAGGTTAGGGATTTACTGAGTCCCACACATCATGTCCTTTAATTCAGTGTCAACCAAGGATAAGCCAAGGACCTAGGGCAAAGTGTGATCCATTACAATTTCATGCTGGGTGGGTGCTGTATTGTTAGAAACACAGCTCCAGCTTCCAGATGAGAAGCCAAGCCTGCACTGGCAGCCAGCTATACATGCTCCAGATTTGGGGAGAACAGTCTATTCACATTTCCTTCCTTCTGTCGTCCAACTTACTGTGTCTGAAACTAGTGCGGATGCAAAAAAAATTAATAAAGCACGTACGTGGCTATAAAACCAGGAACACAATTGCAAAAGAGAAATCTGACAGAAAGAGAAGCATTTCTCTCCATAATGCCAAGAGGTTTTTGTCACAGGGCCGTGGAGGGCTGGGCATGCAGAGGAGATGGGCAGTGACATTTACACTGTGGAGATGGCCCCTCCCGTCCGCTGCCCCCAGCGCTGCCTCCCTCCCTGTTCAGGGGACACCTCTGCCATGGACATCTTTCCAGCTGGCTCCTGCTGGAAATGGCAGCGCTCTGGCTGACCTTTCACAGGCAACTGCTGAGCACACGCGTGGCACTGCCCATCCTGCCCCACACGGTCCCCTGAAACCATTCCCCGAGCTGTGCATCACACGGACACTTCTGGGGAGGGGCAGCCCTTTGCTGCAGCTTTGGACCTGATCTCTTCACATCCTGCAGAATTCCGGGTGCAGAAAGGAAACGGGGAGCAGATGTGCCAACATTTTAAAGAACTCCAGTGCCATTTCTACACCAGCAACATCCTCCAGCTTCTGTGAAAGCAGCCTGGAAGGGTATCTGGTGTTAATAAACCCACATCTTTTCACAGTAAAACACAGTGAGCCTCCAGGGCTCACGTTAGGACTACAAAGCTTGTTTGTATACTGGAAGGCCACAAAGAATTATCCCATCTGACTTCCCACAGATTCCAGCCCATTCATTTTCACTCAGTTACCCTGTATTAAGCTTAATCACCCCAGCATTAAGATTAATGACTTGTGTTGATTATGGCCTATCTCAAAAGAGGGACTATTAGAGCATTTGAGACAAAGCAGCCTCCGCTGTGAGTGATTTGTCCCCAAGGCTCGATGTCCCCACTGCCCAAAAGACAAGCCCTGCTGAACTATCTTTGTTTCTTTTTACCAGCCAGGGATGCTCACTCTGATTTAGCTCCTGAGATTAAGGAGCCCTTCCTGTATCTGGTGTTTTCTCTCTGTGAAACTCAGGCACAGGAGTCAAATTGCTCCTCACTTCTCTCTGCCTCACTAAGCAGGTCTCTCACTCTCGGTGTCTTTTCAGACAGCCTGTTAAAAAACCAGGAGCAGTACTGCATCTGTGGCTCACTGAGACCTTGGGATGCTGCAGCGTTCAGCATCAGCATGGGGAACTTTCTGCTCTGGGCACTTGAACCAACAGCAGCACCCTTGCCAAATAAATCCACCTCCAACCAAGGTGGGTTAAAATAAAATTGAGGCTGACAAAAAGGAAAAAATAAACCCCAAACCGGCTGGATTCTCTTTTGTTCCTGTTACTTAGGGACTTGGGAAGGCCTTCTGTAGAGCAACATAAGCATTTCACATTAGCTGTAACCACTTTGGACTGGCATTAGCCAGGAAACCTCTTAACATAGCTCAGAAACTGCCTCCAACATCACTCCTGAACCAGATTTGCTACTTTGCAGCCTGGCAGAGAAGTGCAGATACTGAATTCCTGTGTTTTTAGGGAAATTATTTTATCTTCTGATACGTTATTAACCATCATGCTGCCAGTTTTACGTAACTTTTAATCCCCTCCTTTTTTTTTTTTCTGGTGGTGATTAATGGGTACAATTTGGTGTTGATCTAGTGTGGCAGCCAGGCAGCCCTGGGAAGGACTGTGGACTGTCACTTTGTCACATACTCGGCTGCTGCAGTGGAAATCACTCCCTCCCCTCCTTGCTTCTGGAAACAGAAGAGGATCTAGGTTTCCATGGGGTTTTTTTGGCCTTTAGTCCAAGAACAACTAAATCTTTGGTAAGTGAAAAAGGTTTCACCTAGGAGATGTGGTTTTCTTTGCTAGAGATTGCCAGCATAGACCATTTGTCCTGGTGAGCTATCAGAGTGGGGCTAACAGAGCACAGGTCAGAGAGAAAGAGGCATTTTGAGCCTTGCTTTATCCCTTCTCTCTCTTGCTGCCCTGTGCCAAGACTAAAGAGTCCATTTAGATTGGATGAAGAGCAATAAACATCACTGGTCCCTTTTTTCTGCCACAATCCTTCCCTTCCCCTGAGCTCTGCCCTGGCACCAAGTAGCCACACGTCACAACACAAGTGAACAGATTCCCTACAGGTCAGGTGTGCTTGAACTGAGTATATTTAGGACCACAAAGTAATTTGCTTCATTCCCCATCAGCACTGACTATAGGAGGGCAAAAGCTGCCCTGGGTTTGGGGCATTAGTGTGTACTCCTAAGCAGACACCACGTGTCTTCCCACCTGTACCAAACCTCCTAAGCATTCTTTGCTCAGGTCTCAGCCCTTTTTTGTTAATTAATATTGCTGTTCCCAGGACTTTATTCCCTTCCCTGAAAGACTGAGGGAAGGCAACTTTCTTCTTTTTATTCTAGTTCTTTGTTGCTGCCACCTGCTTCCCTTTCAGACGAAGATGAGCTTAAGTTAGCCAAGGCCACTGAAACTGCAAAAGAAACACATTTCAATCTGGTGAGCTTGCAAATACCTTGAAAGCATCTAGAAGGGAATATGGGTTGTCTTCCTCCAGGCTTTCCTATAGTTGTGATGCTTCAGCCTGGCTAGCAAAGCCTCCTCAAGTTCACTCCAGCCATGAGCTAACAGGGACCAATAGAGTCCCAAATAAAGGACTGTGAGAGAAAACTAACCTCAAACCTCATTAAAGTCCTTATTTAACCATTAAGCCTGCTTAACTCTACCTGAAGGATGAGATTGCCTGGACCAGACAATCTCCTTCCCTTATCACTCAATACTATTGAATTTTAATGTCAAAATAATACGACAGTGGTACTATGCTCCCTTAAAGACACAGTTCTCAGCACACAAGCAGGCCAGTGCTTACTGGTGGGTATCACCACTGCTTTTCTGGGCTATTTATATATACCAAAGGTTGCTGGAAAAAAATTTGAATGTGAGGAAGCAGCCTCTCTGATCTCGTTTCTATCCACCCAAAATGGTGCTATGCATATAAAATTCAGGGAGCAAAAGTAGCATCTCTGGATGCTTGTTCAAATGCAGGCTGTGGCCCAAAAGGTTCATGACCTGGGACCAGGGTGGCTGCAATCTCATTCCTGCTCTCCTGCATGTCCTGACTCTCATTTCCACTCTCAAACAGTCTGGCAAGAGCATCTGTAAGGCTCCACAAATAAACATTTGTGAACTGTTTCGAGATCTCAAGATAGGAGTGGCTATAAAATCCCCCAGAACTATTGATGTCTTGTATTATTTATTAATGCTGCTGTTGTCCAGCACTTAGCCCAGAGCTCTTGGAATATTTTGAACAGCAAAGAAAACCACCGTGCCTGGGCAGGGGCTCGAGTTCTGCAGCAAGGTGACCCCAGTGGGCTGAAGAAGGCCATTTTCACAAGCAGTTTTGAGCAGGACAAATCCAGCAGGGAAAAACAAAGCAGAGGGCAAACACCTGAGTTGCCAAGTCAGGCGCTGGCTGCCCAGGCCTCCTGGAGAAACATGGAGGCTTTTGGATGTGGCTGATGGACAGGGCAGGGTGTCACTCATAGGTGGGAGGCACTGCTCCATAGCTCTGTCACAAAATACAGCCTTAAGAGTGCAAATCTTGCCCATGAAGCCCTGCATCCAGCCTCAGCTCAGCAGGGAGAGGTTTGTCCCAGCTGGGAGAGGTCAGTGGGTCAGGAGGGCAGAGCAGCACCCACGACCCCTCTGACCACAGGCTGGACCTTCCCCAACAGGGGACCCTGCAGCCAACCAGGCCTGGTTTTCTCTGCATTGTGTCTGTAATCGAAACACAAAAGCCCTTCGTTTAAGTGGGTTTAAATGGTTAAAGGCACTTGTTCCTCTGAAAAGAGAATGAAATTGCTATTGACACCTCTATAAAAGGGAGGCTTTTCAGGCACACCAGGAAAGCAGCGGACTAGGAGTCTTCCTCACTTTGTTGCCTGCAATTAGATCTGCAGCCTCCTCCTTTGCTCTTGTAATAGGAATACATACTGGTATCTTCAAAGGATGGGAAACTTAATGGCCTCATTGGCGGTTTGATGAATAATTCATGTTTCTGCATTAATCGGGAAGTTAACTAAGGCCCAGAGAGAGATAGTCTTTAATGCAGAAAAGCATCTTTGGGCAGTCACATTGGGTGCTGGGTCAGGGAGACACACGATGATTACACTGCATCATCAGAGAGCACAGATGAGCAGACACTCAGACTCGCCCTTTGCTCACTGCCACACACTGGGGGACTTTTTAAATTAAGGACCGGCAGGTGTGTCAGGCTTCCTTCACTCACCCACCCGTACGGCTCAGGATGGGAACCCCGGTGTGTGTGATCCCCCCCACAGCAGGTCTCACTGAGCGGTACCAGGTCGTCCTTTGCCTCAGAGAATCTCAGCTCACTCTTTGCCATGACCAACAAGGCCATCGTGCCCCACGGGGAGTCACACCAGCACCATGTACAGGGAGGAGGTGTGAAAGGGGGGTTGGAAATTTTAGCCACCACTTCGGGTGTTTTGTTGGGATTCTCTTTAAAAGCAAAGCCATTTGCTGGCTGGGCTTTCTGCAGTGCCTCCTACAACAGCCCGTCACTGCTGTGCTGGAATACAAATAAATAACGTTGCACATGACTCACTGGTTGTACTTGTGAAACATGAGGAAAGAAGGTAACAGCCGAACCTGTTTAAACACACTGGTCTGAGTGATATTCTTAAAACAACAGCAACACTGTGCCCATTGGAGCCTTCTCAGAGAACTGCTAAACGTGCCATTGAAAATGTCATCTGTTCAGATTCTGTTCAGATTTAATCATCCTCCATTCACTCTTTCCAAAAATGAAATGAAACAAAAAGAAAATCCCAACCAAAAAAGAAAAACAAACAAACAAACAAACAAACAAAAGCGGAAAAAGAAATCTTTCTGGCTGAAACATTTGGTTCTTGCTCAAGAATCTGGTCTGAATTTTATAAAGGTTTCCTGGAAGCGGAGATCAAGAGGTTGGTTTGGGGCTCAGAAAAAGCCCTCTGGCAGGATGAAGAAGAGAAAACTGCCAGAGACTGAGACTGATACTTTGTCATTCACTTATTGGGAACACTGCACAGGACTGTTCTTGCTAATTAAAACCAGTGGTGACCAAAGCTCATTTGCAGAGATTGGGCTTTGGCCAAGCGTTTGTGTGTGGATGAGGAAATGAGATCATAAAAGTCACGACCGGCTTCCAAGCTTGGGGTGTGTAATTGCCTCTCACACCTTGCTCTCCAGCCCCTCCAAATACCACCTTTTCCAGTAAAAGTGGGAGTGGGGCTACTCTGTTTTGAGCTGTCAGGCCATGGAAAGGGACCAGAAAAATCCCTGCACTGGGACTGTCCCTGGTATGAACAGATTCAAGTTGCTCTCTGGTTGGCCCCCTTCCAGCTGAATGTGGCTTCTGTACTTATGACTTTTACATGCAGCATTTCTCCTCAGGTAAAAATGTGGCATCATGAGCTTAGCCAGAAGCATATTGAGACCCACAGGATCTGCCAGAGCTACGACTTGTTTTACAGTTCAGAGAAGAGCAGCCTTTCTCTGCTGACCCCAGATCCAAAAGGGATGGCTGAAACGCCTTGTGTGTGACACCCATGTCAGAGATGGGCTCCCCATGACCACCTCCAACACCATAGGTGAACAACAGGCAGAGGCACCAACTGTGTTTTCCCCAAGAGCTGAACTTGTCACACTCCTTTATCGATGAGGTAGGTAGGACTGGTGGGCTGATGTGAGCAACGCCACAGAACTTCTGCCTACTTAAATATATATATACACAGGGGAAAAAAATACACACTGCCTTCAGCAGATACTGTGATTTAAGTCACAATACGCCTACTGGCACGTCCACCTCCACAAATGTACCGTCACAAGTGTCCCATCACAACGATACCACCAGGTTAGAGCAGTAAAATCATGTAGCATCTCTCCTACCCCACAGCAAGCAGTGCATGCCCAGGCTGGGGCTGCCCCAAATACCAAGGGTTCTTTACACCAGTGTAGTTTTGCTGGGAAGTTTCTGAGCCATGACCTAAGATGCCGTGACTTTTCCTCCAGGACTGGCACAGTGTCTGTCTGGCACCCTTGGCCATACCCAAATCTCTGCTGATAAAAGGTGTCCAACAGAAAGAACAGGAATGTCAAGCAAGTGATTAAGACAACTCATCTCCTCTAATGGCATGTCTTCTCATTTGTTTTCTTCTCAAAGGACAGAATCAAAGCCTGAATTAACTAACTCCCTCCAGTCACACACCAACTAATTGCACTGGCTGTGTATCCTCAGCTCACCCCATCCATCTAACAGCCATGTATTCCTAATGTGCCTTAAAAGTTGAGTTGTACATAGGAGAGGTCCCATCTCATTTCCCAAGGAAAGCAGCAGCCTTTGGAGTAACAGTATTTACCGCAGCTGCCTCACAGTCTGATCTCATGGCTCTTTCCCTCAGAAAACACCTTAAAGCAGAAAACTCAGCAACAAACATCCTGTCTGGATGCTTGGGATTGCACAGAAGTTTTGAAATTCTTAGCTATTTCATGTTATCGGGATGTTTGGTGTGTTACAGGTGACTTTCTGAGGGGCCATAGGAGCATAACCCAAGGGTTCAGCAAAGGCTGAACCCACGCAGGACCTTCCTGGATTCCCATGAAAGCACACCTGAGTCCCATCTCTCTTCAGGGCTCTCAGAGGGGGACAGAGGGGGCAGTTTTGTGCCCCCTGTCTTCTGTGCACCCTCAACAGCAACATCCCTTCCACGGCTGCACATCCTGCACCCAAAGGAACAAACACCCACAGGCATCCAGGACAAGTCAGGGATTTACTTGCCTGCTGCCTTGATGGTAGGAAGTGACAGAGAGAGGGGAGGACAGAGAATTTTCCTACATCTGGGATTCCATCTAGAACCGACCACTTCTACCAAAAAACCTGCCCTGCAAACAGCACCAGTGCTACACTGTTCCAGGGGACTGTGCAGGGAAGGCCTTGCTGGTGGATCCAGGGAGAGATCAAGTTTCAGGGCATGAACGGTGGGAATGCTGCAGCAGAAGCCAAGCACATTGGGAAAACCATGGAGCCAAGCAGGGAGGCAAATTAACCCCCTTGTGAAAGTGGTGTGTGAGGAACGGGGATGAAAAGGATGGCACTGAGATCCTCCAGGGAAGGGAAGGAAGAGCAAGATGGATGGAAGGGATGGGAGAGCCCAGGCAAAGATCAGCCTACCAAGGAATGGCTCTTGGGACCTCACCTTTGGCACTGGGACTATCTGTCCAAAGAAAAAAAGGAAAGGTAACCTGCACACTTGCACCAGAGCCAGCGAGCAGTGCCCTGCTCCTCCTCCTCAAAGGCACAGTGATGAAGAGAAAGGATCCAAGGGAAGAGGCACTGGGAGACACAATCAGGAAAAAGCAGGAAGGCACAGACAATACAGTCCTTGTGCTTTATCTCCCAACTTCAGACTGCCCTGCCAGAAGAAACACAGTTATCTCCTCCTCGTCTTCTGCTGCCTCTCATAGTTCTTGTGATAGAGGGGAAAAGTCACCAGCACTGCTGAAATTCCCCGGTGTGGCCACTTCTCCCAAGAAGTCTCATAAAACATCCTCTGGCTCTTCACAAAGTTCTGTCACCATCCTGGGCCCCCACACAAACTCTCCATGTGCCCCTTTCTTTGGCTCCATCACACATGCTCCGTGCTGTCATGCCAGACCCACAGTGCTGCTGGTGTCCAGCCTGTGCTTTACTGGTTTATTTTCATCTACCCACCTCTTGGGCTGACTGAGCACTGTTCTGTTGTTGTTCCTGGATTTTATTAAGTACAAACAAGCCCTCCCCAGGTGTTCCTTGTAAACTCAGACAGGACTGAGACTCTCAGACCCCTTGTTCCTGCTAATGAGAGATGCAATGAGCAGGAGCAGGCAGCGTTCCTCCAGTTTCACCTCTTCTCCTTCCTTGCCTTGGACAGGCACATCACAGAGGTGAGGAAGGCTGCCTGGTTACCACCCAGGGACCCCAGTGCATGCATAGGTCTAGCATAGCAGTTCCCTCCATCCTTACTTTAAATTGCTCTCCCTCACCTGGTCACAGCCTTAATCTCAGCCTGAGTTGGAGGAGATCCCTGAGATGAATCGGGGCTTCAGGAAGCACTGCTGCTTTGCAGGGGGTGTGAAAACAGCTCATTGTCCAACACCTCTGAAAAGCTGAGAGTTTTACAGAGTTTTTTCTGTAACTGGAGATTAGATAATTTAAGTTGTTTTGTCTGAATGCCTCCCAGTACATGGGAATGAGCAATGATGACATGATGGAAACAAACCACTTGTATAGATTGTTCATGTGTTTAGTGCCCGCAAAGGAGACACGAGCATGGAATTCTACTTTCTGCTGACTTGCTGAATAACCAGAGGCCATATTGTGAAAGCAGACATTTCATGAAATGAAGACAACCTTTCCATGTGTTTTACAAGATGACTGACGCTGGGGGCCCTCTATATCCTCTGTTTCATCTCTGCCTCCTGTAACATGCTTAAAAGTTTCAGGTACTTCTTCAAATGAATGCCTTTCACTGCCATGGTCACTGTGTGCATCCTGGCCTGACAGGTATTTTACCAGGTGACTGTGGCAGAAAATTAAGTTGTCTATGGTGAAGGCCCTGGACATCCATCTGCTCATGACATTCAGCAGCTGATAAAAAAAACGGATGTGGAAGACCATGGCACTGGCTGAGGCTCTCTCAGAACTGTGGTGGAGCAGCTGAGGTTTGAATAAAACCCTGTGCAAGTTGTACTACCTTTCTTTTTTTAAGATTTAGGCTTTCTTGTTACCATGCAAAGCTCACTGGCAGGCAGTGGAGGTGGGACAGCCCTGGTGACACATGGTCCCTGGCAAGCAGCTACACAGAGTCCATTCCCTGTGCTAATCCCAGGATACCAGGCATAAGTGTAGGCCCAAGGTATGAAATCTGAGAGGTCTCATGAGGAAACAGCAGGGTGGGTAACCCAGCTCACTGCAGACTCAAGCCAAGGATTAAGAAATTCTCATTACTGCAATTTGCAGTCACATTTTTCAGAGTGTGACTAATTCAGGGTCACACAGTAAATACAGGAAAGACCCAGAAATAGGTTGAGGTGCCCTGACCCTCAGGGCCAGGTGCTAACTACTCAACCATGCCTGTCAGATTGGGCAAGGAAAGTGCAGAGCTCTGGGGTTATGACAAGGCTTCACAACTTTCCTGCTCAGAGCTTGGAAAAAGAAAATGATATTAAAGATGATTTAAAAGAAAAAAAGAAGAGAACCCCTCCCAGCACTAGTGACAAGATTATCTGCTGACAAACAGAAAGGTACTGAGAAATAGTCTATGCAGTTGGCTCTAAAAAATTACAAGACACAAAAAGGAGAGGGGAAACATAATTGAAAGAATAGCCTCTCTCACACTAATGTAATTCTTGACATTTGAGCAAGCAATTCTAAAGACGACTAAAATAATATTTACATTCTTACAAAATTACTGGATTTTGAAGACAACTCCGTTAGATCATCTCCAGGGAACAGAAGAATGATGGGCTAATTAGCTGTGTTTGCCCAAAGTTGCTTTGCTTCTTTTTGTTATTATTTGCTACACACTTCTCTCCTGGACTCGGACCTCTCTGCACACGGACCGAGCAGCAGCTCTGGCCTCCAGATGTTTACTCCTGGCGAGTGTTTGCACTGTGGTGGTTCTCTGAGGCCACAGCCAAGCACAGTAAAATCCCACTGCGAAGGTGAGCTCACCCTCAGTCCCTGCCAGCTGCTCTACTCCAGAGCTCTCTGTTCACTGGTCTTACCCAGCAAACACAGGCTGTGCTTTACCCAACACCGAGCTGATTAGAGAAAAAACACACAGCTGCCCCAAAAGTGCAGTGCAAATCAGACCGTGGTTCCAGACTCAGACAAGCCTTCCCATTATTCCCTGCATTCAGGCATTGGCTGGTTTCCTGCTTCTGCTCAGAAATGAAGATTTTCACACATGAAGGCCAGTTTAGTGGCATGGGATTTGTGGTGAAATTGATGGCTCTGAACACACTGGTAAAAATACACCCATGGGCTGGAGAGGGCCACATCTGCTCCCTCCAAAGTCCCTGTACCCAGTGGTGCCCCATGACCTGAGAAATGAGCAGCTCTGCCCCAAAACAGGTGTTTGAATGATGCCACTGATTTCACTGCCCCTACTGCCTTTATCTCAATCCACCAGTTTTCTCCCTTTTACCCTTTTGATTCTCTCCCCCATCCCACCACGGGGGAGCAAGCACTTGTATTATTGGCTGCGGTTCAACCACAACAGAAGGGAAGGAGGAAATGGAGGGAAGTGGAAAAGTGGGCGAAGTATTGGGCAGGACCAGGGAGGGACAGATTAAGAGGTCCTGTATTCTAGAGGAGTCTCACAGTTCTCCAAATAAATGGAGGGTATTCCCATCCACTTACAGGTGATCATTTTGCCTTCATCTTCAAATCTCATTTCAGATTCAAATCTTCCCAAAGCCAGTTGCTTGCAAACCTGCAGCACTTACCATATGATTTATTCCAGATAATCTGCCTTTGCAATATGCTATATGCCTCCTTTGGCACCATGGAAATCCATAAATGACATGGATAAAGGAGCAGTGAGCTCTGTATGATTGCTCAAAGACAGCACAGGGAGAAAAGACCAAGTATAACCTTATTTTTAATACAGGCTAGTTCTCAAATCCACTGGGGAGGAGCTGCCAGATATTTTTCTGGTAAAGAAATATCACTAGCCTGAAGCCAAGCACTGATTTAAGGCTGTATCTTTGTGGAGAGGTTATAAAGCTAAAGATGTGATTTTGGAGGAGAAAAGGAATGGGTAATTTAGAACAAAAGACTGTGCTCGAAGTACTAATTACAAATTACAAATGAACCAATGCTTGCCCTGATGCCAGTAGCAGAACTTCAAAGATACACAGAGTGTCACTAATAAAAGTGCTGGGGTAGCTTCTGACTCTTCACAGTCCAAGATGATCATTAATAACCATTCAGGTATTTGTGAAAATGTTTCATAAGACCTCATTAATTTTGCCCAAATACTTGGTTCTCAAAAAATCTTTCCTGGAAGCCTGTTACTTATTAATGTCTTTCTCTTGGACCTTCAACTCTAAGCCTAAAGTCTTTGATTCATGGACCGGGAACAACAGCATGTGATCTCATCAGCCACCCACCCTCCCAACTGCAGAACCCAACCGCTTGGTGCAAATCCTCTCAGCTGCTGAGAAAATGTTTACCAGGAACACACTTGGAAACACAACCAGTCTGAGAACAAATGAGCATGTCTCACTGTAGGAGCTTTGGGGGGAAAAGGAGATTTTATAGCATGGAATAGAAAGCACCTTTTTTTTTTTTAATATCGTTTTAAGGCCTTTTATGAATATCTATCGCAGAGGTATGAGCTGCAACTACATTATTGGGGGACACACAGCTCACAGAAGTCAGTGTAGTCTCTTCAACTTCCACGGAGCTAGATGGATTTAGACCAACAGGATATCAAGTACAGGCTTTTCAAATAAATCTTGTGAGACCTCTCTGCTCTCAAGCATGCTGAGTTTCAGTGATGCTTTTCACAAGAGGAAGAACATTCTGGTGAGTATTAATCTGATCTAATGCTCTCCCATAAAATGTGCACACCAAAAGGTCCAGAGAAGTACATCACGTTCACTAGCTCAGCTGCAGTCACTAATGAAGGCAGAATTGGGCTCAGATACAAATGAGAAATTTGAAGGCTGGGGATAATCCAATACACTTTTCAAGTGTGTTTCCACCGTCAAGGCATAATCTCTTCTCCATCACTAGGTGGATGCACTTTCTGTTGGAAGAGAACAGGCCAGGGAGCAGTCGAGTGCCAAGAGCTGATCTGAAAACTCAGGATATTAAGGGACGAAGCAGCAGCTCCTAAACCAGAAAAATCTGAGTTGGATTTTGCTAAAACCTTGTGAGCATAAAAATTCCCAGTATTCACTGGGGTGGTCTGGCACATCTGTCTCCAGGTTCTGTCCTTATCGAAGTTCATTTTTGGACCTTAATCCACAGTCTCCCTGAGTCCAGCCACGCTCAAGAATGGGTTCACCCAGGCCAAGAGGAAGGGTCTGTCTCTCACACACATCCCAGACACTTCCCACCTTTCCGCTGTCCACATCACACTGCAGAAAGCTTTCCCAGGGAATTGTGTGCCCAAGGAAAGGAAAGCCAAGCAAACAAAAAACCCCTTTGATCATTTTATTAGGGTACAACCTACAGTACTTCCTTATGCCAAAAATGGGACAGGAAACACAGACGTGACTCCTGTGAGTCCTCTCCCTATGTTATCCTTTGAAATGACGGGAACTTGGTGCCGTAGTTCTCCAGAGATGCACGCGGATTGCTACGCTCTCCTCTGCAAGATGTAAACAAACTGGCAGCCAAGAAGATCCTCTCCCTGGGTTGTTTATATGCTTTTCCTTTGACCTGGTCACCTCTTTCCTGCACAACTTCTTGCTGTGGGAATGTGTTCCCAAGTGCTCATCTCCCAGCTTCCTTTATGGTTGACTCTCCTGCCTGAAGAACTCTGCTCTCTTCTGGTGCTGCTGTGAGGGCACACACTGAGCCAGTGCCTCTCCCCAGCCCCTGGTTTTGGCAAACCTCACCAAACCCACTGGGAGCCAGCACTGGTAAGGGGAAATCAAAGCCTGTGCAGTTTCAGTTACAAATGGAAGAAAAAGCTTTAAAAGTTCACAAAAAGCTAAAAAAGAGTCCAAAGTTTGCTTATTGCCATGACAGGTGAGCACAGGGGAATAAGGGGTTTTATTTAGCTGCCTGTTCCCAGGTTGGGTCTGAAGCAGGTCTGCACTGCCCCTCCAAGCCTGATGGGTACATACTGAGACCAGCCAGGTCAGGTGGACAGTTCCAGACCAATCCACTGTGCAAAGCACTCTTCTGTCTTAATTTCTCATGTTTCCACCACTCCCAGCCTGGCTACAAACATAGGGGATGCCAGTGGGTCAAGTGTCTAATTACCTTGGTGGCACCAGAGCAGATGGACAAAGGAAAAGAGACCCCATGAAGGCAGAGATGCTGCACATGCAATGTGGAAAAATTGCCTTCCCATTGGGAAATGCAAGGTTTGGTCTCTAACTGCCCGTATAGAGAGGGACATGGCCTCATGGATAAGCTCCCAGGGCAATGTGGAGACAGCCCTGGTGACAAACAGAAAGTGGCACTTGTGTCTGTGATGCCAGACCAAATGCAGTATGGAGAAGGCTTGTGGCTCTGCTGCCCATGGTGCTTCCTCTCCTGCCCATCTTGCTCCCATCCTCTGGGCCCCACAGTGCCACCAGAAAGAACAGGTTGTCATAAGGGATGCCCCTTTTGCACCTCACAAGCTCTGAGCAATGGGGGTCTCTGCAGCAGCCAGTGTGTCCTCTGGCTCTCAGCCTGGGTGACCATGGAGGTCCTTGCACATCCAGACCCTGGGTTTCAAATCCCCTAATAGTTAAGCAAGTCTGTACCAAGGGGTTGGAAACTTCCCACTCTAAGGGGCTGTTTGATCCCACCATTGCTGTGACAGCAGGAGAAGGGTCCAACCTCCCCATAGGTCCAGGCTGCCCCATGAACACCCCCCTCCAACGCACGTGCAAGGACAAAGCTGATGGACTCCTTTATTTCACGAGTAATTAACTGGGCAGCCTCCCCCGAGCCTCTTCTGCTGCTTCCTGGGCACATCCCTGAAATTAACCTCAGAGCTAATGAAGCCAATTATCAAGGGCAGACATGGTCTCCCTCTAATTATTTTCCCTGGAAAGGTCACCCAAAGTGGCACATTGTGAAACCCAGCTAATTGCATTGTCTGCTCACAGCACGGGGCCGGCTCCTGCAGGGCTCCGCCAGGCTCGGGGGGGAGCCTCGTGTGCCATCGCCCAACAATTGGAGCTTCCAGCTGGGGGAAAAAGCGGCTGTGAGAGAGGAACCTACTGCCAAAGCCTCCTTGCCACCAACATTGCTCATGGACACAGGCTCTGGCTGCTGCCTGATCCCCCCCCCATCCCTCAGATGTGGCCAGCCAGCCCAGCTGAAGATTCAATGAACGTGCCAAGCTATCTGGGTATCAGAAGGAAGCGTCTGGAGGTTTCTCTTTGGAAACTCTTTTGTTTTCATATGGTTTTTTTCTTTTCTTGTTTGGAAAAGAAAGGGAGGGAGAATTTTTGTAGGAAAAATCCAAGCCCGCAGCCTAGCTCTGGGACCTGGAGAGAGTAAGAGCTACAGAGGAGCCCAGTGAGGGTGATGCCCCATTCCTAAATTAATAATGGGGGGAGGAGAGGGCAGAAATCCTACTATTTTTGAAAATTCTCTGGATAAAACATGGTCAGACCAAACCAAAGAATGGCACAGAGTGGGACAAGAACAGCACATCTCACACTGTTTTCTTTGGACAAAACAATTCTGATAGCAACCAACAAGCAGTGATATTCCTGAAGAGTCCATGAAGCTACAGATTCTCCACTCTGTGAATTTTACAATGGCCCTGCCCTGTTGTATCTCCATGATTACCAAAGCATCCCTGAGGAGCTGTCACACACCAAGCCTTTACTCTCACCAGACCACAGAGCAACTTAGGGAAGGGGAAAGGGCATCACCATCTCCTATTTTCATACACTAAGAGTGCAACATTCTGTGCCCTGTCCTCACCACCTGCATGCAACAGCAAATACAGCTTCAGTGCCAGACCCTGATGTCTTTGATCCTGTGGATCAGAGCTCACCATACCCAACCTTTCCCTATGAGGGAGTGCTTAGGAACAGAGCTAAAATTTTGAAGCAGCACTTCTCAAATCCTGTCTTTGACATTTGGGATTAAAGAGGACAAAGTATTTATGCCTACAAATGGATGCTATTTGGGAATTTGAGTGGGAAGCAATGCTGTGACTGCTTCTTACGCAACCAAGCTGAATCTGGAGGTTTTCTACCCCAACTCCCAAAGTACAGTGGGATCTTTGCTATTTCTGATGGGCTTCCCTGAGCCCATCAGCACCACCATAGTCAGGTTGCTGTGAGACTCAGCTGACACAATGCACAAATGAAAATTATTTGGAGAGTAATGTAATGTCCACCACTCCAGGAAAATCCAGGATGGAGATCCAGCTGTTACCCTGGATGTTGCAGCTCACTTTTGTGAGAGATTGCTTTGGAGAGAGGTAGTTAACAAAATCAAAGCTGGTTAACAAAAAATAAATGATCCATCAAAAGCAAGCTCCAGATGCTGCGTTTCTGGCGTCAGCAGCAAGAGGATCCAAGCAGCTGGATGTAAGACCAGCTGTGAGGACTCTTCCCCTCTCCTCTCCCCACCGTGGCTCGGGGCACAGTGTGCCTGTGCCCCGATGTGACACAGCCCCTAATCACATTCACATGTCAGGTCACACCAGGCGGGAGATGATGTGTGTGACCACATTAAAGAAGGGAATTTTTTCCTTTGAGATTTCTTTGTTGACTTTAATAAAGGCTCCCTCTGGGCTTTCATGCTTCAAAGGAGAAGGGGAGAGGGACCATCTTCACACATCCTAATTAACAACATTTAATAATTGTTCTTGCATGCTGCTTTGGTTCTGCATCTTTTGCACAGCTTAAAGGAAGTAAGACATTTCTGAAAGAGCTTAGAGAACATCAGTGTCCTTCAGTCTCAAGAAAGTCTCCAGTCCTCCAGAAAGTCATGGTGTAGAGGTAGATTTGCCAAAAGACTCACATGTAATCCTGTATGGAATGGCACTGTCAGAGGCAGATATGGGGACATGGGTAACCAGACACCATCTTCTGCAGAGTTTCTTTCTTAGTTTGGAGGATGAAAGTACTTTTTTGGCTTCTCTTCTGTCCTATAAGAGAACAGAGCAGAGCACTGCTCTGAAGTTTCTGCCTGGGAGGTTAGCAAGGGAGCACAACAGTCAGCGTGCTAAAATCACATGTCCTCATCATCTCTGAGGTGTCTGGCATTGTAAAAGCAGAGTCTCAGCACCTCCATGAAATCAGGATCCTGGATCCTACAGTGCAGTCCAGGAGGGACCAGGGAATGCCAGGATCTTTCGGGAAGCCAATAGAAAATAGGTCACTTGTACACTTGCTATTCTCAAGCAACACTGAACTTTCAGTAAGAAACAGAACTTCTCCCAACTGTGTGGCCAGCAGGAGAAAAAGAAATATATTTTCCCATTTGTATTTGTAAAGAAAGTGCAACTCTGGCACTGAAGCCCTGCCTTTAGTGCTCCTGATGAAGCCCTGCCATCAGTGCAGAAGGCAGTTCCCCCATAAGCACCACCTGCACCCCAGAGCTCCTGCTGGCTGCCCCACTTCTCAGCTCAGTGCATGATACTTCATGCATTGAGCCACCTCACTGGTGATTGTAACATCAGCATCTCTGACTCATCCAGGTCTGGAGTCTTGTACCTGAGATAGGCACCACAGGCTTCCCCCACATTAGCTATTCAAAATCTAGATAACTGTTAGCTCTGAACAGAGAAGAGGGCTTCTGGAAACCTATCAGAGATTTTTACATTGTTTGCCAAACTTCAGGACTCTCCACTTCCTTGCAGGACTATGATGTTCATGTAGGCACACATCCTCACACCAAGACCTTTATTCTCACAGCAACACAATACCTTCATCCTTGTTGTAAGATCCTCGCAAGAGTCTGAATGGTCAGGAACTCTCACACCCATTTTCTGTAAGGGAAAAGCCAACTGCATGTGATTCCCATATCACACGAGTGGGATTACCTGGGCAGTTTGTCACTATTTTGTGTCTCTAAGTGATGTCCTGGTACCTGGAGCACAAAACTGTGCTTCTTCACCATGGAAAACTCTTGAGCTAAACACAGACATCTCAACCTTTCCCACATGCTGAGCTGGAAGAACCAGGACTCTGTAGTGTCCAGTCACAATTGGTTTTCCTGCCCTACCCTGCAATGGTCCACTTGAGTGGTTGCCATCACCACTGAGTGGTAGCAAAGTGGGGCTGGCATTTCCTGTAGCAAGGCAGGCTTCATTTAGTTAGTGCAGCTTTCTTTAGCTGCAGGGCAGCACGGAGCCCCTCCTGAGTGCACTTCTTTAAAATCCTACTATAAGCCCCAAGTTTCTGTTTGCCTGGAAACACCACAATGAGTATTTGAGCTACAACCACGAACACAAGAGGTCCCAATGCCACTCACAAAATATTCAGGCAGAAAAGGATTTAAATTTTTAAGGGCAGCTCAGGCACTATTTCTATCTGGCCTATAAAGAAGGTAAATGAAAGAATCCTCAGGCTGATTCTGTGAGTAGAAACAGGAGGACTGGCAAAGTTTTTTGAGGCCTTAGTATTGACAGTTTGGGGAAGACACAGAGAACCTGCCAGGAATACACCAGGTTTAGGCTCATGCCTGTTATGGCCTTGGGCAAGCTAATGCTACATTTGTTAACCAACATGAAATGCAGGAGTCTATAGGAACCACATGTTTTCCATCCATCCCATGTGCTCCATCAGCTTGATGGAGTTAGATGATGCAGACAGACAGTCTGAGATCTGGGTTAAATAAGTTGAACTGCTTTATTTTTCTCTTGGCATTGCAGTGGGCGCAAGAAATTCTCACAGGGTGGAACATCTGGAGTGCATTATTCACTAAGAGTGAAAGATGCTGTTGTGCTTGTTGAGGAACCAAGCACGCTTCTTGCAAGCATCTGACACAAACCAGAGTGACAATTAACGGAATGGCAGCTTTCTTTAAAGGATATTAGTTCTGCCTCATGTTAAATAAAACCTTTGTCAGCTCAGCTGACAGCGCAGGTTTACAAAAAGCCGTTTCTCTAGCCCAGGAAGGGACATGGAAGAAGTGGCACCCTGGCATTTGTACGGGCAGCAGTGGGAATTCCTACATACAGTAGCAAGATGTAACTCCTGTCAGATTAAGAGCACAGTAGGAAGCAATGCTGTGACTTCTATCTACACATAGATGATATTTTTCACCCAACAGCTTACTCACAAAACTAATGCAAAAATACAGTGTAAGTCAGCCAGAAACCCATGGATTTGAGTGAAAATCGGATGAGCCAAAGCAGCAAACAAAAGGCTTTTATATTCTTTAGTGGCTGGTGGCTCAGACTCTTGCACAGAATGTGGGAGCCCTGGATTGGGTCCCATCTTTCCTTGAAGGACCTTTATTTCAGCTCTTCTGGCTCTTGTATCTTAGTCCAGTTTTTCAGCTACTTTTTTCTAGAGCTAAGACACCACATCCTCCAACAACCAGTGGTCTGTATCCTCTGTGTGAGCTGTTTCTTTGCTGTAAAAACTCACTATGGAAAGCTAAGTGAAAAGGTGGACACAGAACTGGAAAGATTATCAAGATGATTTTTCTGGAGGACAGATGGCAACAACATGAGTCATGAGAGGCTGCACCTAGAAAGTGCTGAAACGGA
Source organism: Pachyramphus minor (assembly GCA_013397135.1). Taxonomy (NCBI): domain Eukaryota; kingdom Metazoa; phylum Chordata; class Aves; order Passeriformes; family Tyrannidae; genus Pachyramphus; species Pachyramphus minor. Next base: position 405,674 of record VYXB01002933.1, read on the forward strand.
ATGGGGGAACCTGAGGGGTGACCCAAGAGAAGCATAAAACAGAGATGAGACCAAAAGAGGACCTGAGGTGTGACAGCCAGGTGATGCTCCTCCTTGTGAGGGTGTCACTACACAACTGACCGCCCCAGGTCACTTGGAAGAAGAGAAGGGAAGACAGGGAACCTGAATGGGAAGGTCAGTGGAGAAAAAGGGTTTGGGCACACAAAACAAAGATCCTTCTTGTGCTCTTGGCTGATGATACTGGTGTGTCTCGCACCTCCCAGATGGAAATCCTGAATCAGAACCTTTCCAAAGGTTCTTTCCTATGGGTTTCTGGTACAGCATGAAAGTGCAGGTGTACCTCAGTATACATTTGCCACATCATGCCAATGTCAAAACCACCACGTCAGCAATACATTTGAACTCTTCAGGAAACTACCTTTATTTTCCTTCTTTGAGTATGAAAAATTCAAGTAATTTGCTCTTACCCACTCTTCCAGAAATTAGAAAATAGCTTCTAATAAGACCCAGAACAATCTTATGTCAAAAAGCCTACTCATTTTACCATGCTAACAGAAGAGCTACTTCACATTCAGACAGAATGAACAACTAAATATGAGTTTTCAGACCATAATGGCAGTAGAGTGCTTCCACTCTCTGTGTACATCAATTATCCCTTTCTATTTAAATCCATGACTAATTACCCTTGGAAGCAAAACAGCTAACATCCAGTCAAGTACAGGCATTCCTTTTAATGTAATCAAAAACTCATCCAGCTTGAAAATTATGGCAATTATCAATGAAGTGGAGGGTTGTGTGGACCTAAACCCTGTGGCAGAAAATGCATTGCCTCAAGGGAAGGCGACTTGCAGAGAGGATGAAGGGGAATGTCCAGACTATGAACAAAATGCACAACTTGTGACACAGCTTTGGAGGGACACTCATGAGTACCCAGGAACATGCAGAGTTTAATGTTTGTCCCAGCCTCAAAAGACCATTGTTCAATTTTCAGTTTAAACATTTGAAGTGAAAATGAGGTTTTGTGTGGAAACCAGATTTATCCTCAAGAAGGTGAACTGGATATAAAACTCCAAGCCACCATCATTAAAAATGCTTTGGGATTACTTTTTCCTGCACTGACATATTCTGGTTTGATTCCTCCTGCAGCTCAACACAATCTGGCTCATCACAAGCTGACCCTAGAGTTCAAACTGGTTTGTATGTGGAATTTTGTACACACATACACATGGGGAAAAGCACATTGAAGAGACCACAGACACACTGTCCCAGCTTTCTCAAGACTTTTACCCATCTACAGCCATCACAGCTGTCACACCACCTCACAAGACTTCTTTGCCTGCTCTTGAACTCAGCTGACAAGCCCTGTGTCCATCAAAGCATAGCTGCAGGCAATATTTTGACATATTTGGCCATGGTTTCTAATGTGAAAGCACAATTATACTTTTTGCCTTGTTACCATCTCGTAGTCTTATTCCAATTCTGGCCTCCCTCGTTTCACTGGTTAGGAATACGTTGGCTTTCAGAGAGAGGAGTTTGGACAAAAGAGCAGGGCTAGAAAGGTTTTCACTGTCCAACCCCGCAACTTCTGCCCATCCAGAGACCAACCATCAAAAAAATTGTAAGAATCATAATCACAGAATCACAGAATGGTTTGGGTTGGAAGGGACCTTCAAGATCATCTCCCTTTTCTGGGCAGAGAACATTCCACTAAACCAGGTTGTTTAAAGCCTTTCCTCCTTGTCTTGTCACTACAATCTCTTGTAAAAAGTCATAATGATGTTCATGAGGTGACATTGGGGGTAATTTCTTCTCTTTTAACACCCATATGTGGGGAATACGCTACATATGTTTAATAGGAAACATACAGCTAAAGCAAAAATGATATGTGGAAAAGAAGGTCCTTTACCTCATCAAGTCCCTGCAAGAGCTGAGGAGCATTAGTGGTTTCTACTATTGCCATTTTGCGTCAGTCCTTTTGGAGGAGGCTCAATGTAATGTGAATCAGATATGTTGCTAAAATAGTAAACAAGATATGTCTATGGGTGGTTTTAATGCCTCTTTACACTGTGCATCTCAGCGCAGGACTTTTGAGAAAGAAAAAGACACCAAGCAGCATATGTATTTGTGTGTTTATATAGATATATGTGTATATATATATGTATAAAAATATGTATTCTCATCTCCAAAGATCAAGTCACATCACTGGTGGATTCTTATATTTAACAAGCAACTGCACAAATCCAAAAAAGAAGTGGCATTTGATTAAGACAACCAATTAGGGTTTGGCTTGGGAAACCCTAGAAGCTGTTGGCTATCAAAACATTTCTCCTGAAAGAAAAATCTATGTTGCCTGTCAGAGACAGTGGCAGCTCTGCAGGCAGCTCTGCTGTGCGAAGATGGGAGGCAGTAGGATGAGGATGATGAGGAAGACTACTGCCTTGCCTTCAGCAGTTCTGTTCCAAGTTTTCTCATTCTTGAGTAGCCACTGGCTAGTCAATGTGAGACACAGCGAGGAATGGTGATGCTATTACAGAATTTGGCTTTTGACAATGTGGCAAATTATGACCCAAGATCCCAGATTCTAAAAAATGAGATTCTAAAAAATTTCAGTTTACAATCAGAACTAATTTTCCATAAGTCTACAAAAGCCACAACTCATCCATACTTGAAGGGGAATGGTAGGGCTGCTTTCTGACCAAATACCCCCTTAGAATTGGATATTGCCTTGTTTTGCAAATCTTCCTACAAACAGCACATATTCAGGGCAAAAGCTTGGATACCTGAATATCTACAAAAATTCAAAGCTTGATCCCAAGTGCAGTACTGCAACTACAGAGCCATATTGCACCTCACCTCCTATCTTTCCAGTCAGAAAGTTATTTAGCAGGACACAGAAGAACTTTTGCTCTTTATAAATATAATAACTAAGAGACGGGAATTCCTAAAGTAGGGTTCCGAGCTTGCACTCAAGCCCTTAAATAAGTGAAGGATAATTCTAAGACATAGGAAACCTTTGGCCTTCTCAGTAAGATGCAGTATGTTTTGCTTGCCAGTTTTTACATGTTTCAACAGCCTTCTGCCACAGTTTTGCCCTTCTGGAACTTCAGGTTTAAACAAATCCAGGGTGCCACAGGGAAAACTAAAGCTGATGTAGAAGCAGCAAAGCCTGTTCGTCTCCAAAAATCACTCCTGAGATGGTCTGTGAGCAGATGCAAAGATATCTTTGGAAACACTAAGGAGGGAGGTGAGGATGCAGGAAAGTAGCTGAGAAGGTGGCTTTATGTTCCTTCCTTCATGCACACACATGGAATTCCTCTGTGCAAGACCTAACCAGGCAGGCACAGAACTTAGGCAGAAATGGGTGCTCCCAATCCCTCCTGAGCTTGCCGAGCTGTGTCAGGCAGGGCGCTTTGTAGGTGTATCCCAGTTTGACAGTAGTTCTCTGAAATAAAGGGCAGGGAGGCAGATCATCTACTCCAAGTCTATGCACCCAAGAAGACAGGACTAGGTGCCAAGATTCCCCCTGAAGCTGGAGCAGCCCCTGGGCTCAGTAGATTTCCTGTGTGATGTCACTGTGTCCATCATCCATCCACACTCCTCAGCTGGGCTGTGATGCACCCAGACTTGCTCTGTGGGAACTCCCAGGGTATCCAGCACTGCTGCATCTCCGCCTCAGTAAATTAAAACTCAAAGGAAAGATGAGCTTGACTTTTGTTTCCTAAATAGACCTTTGAGTTATGTCTCTGTGCTCTAATCACAGAAGTGAGGTTCATTTTTGTCCCACGGCTGGCTTCACTCCTGCAGATGATGAGAATGCCCCTGGGATGTTCCGAGGGAGGGAGCTGCTCTTGCCGCAAGCCTGGGCGAACACAGGTGGTGAACAAATGTACAGGCGAGAAAAAAGAAATACAGAGACAAGGAGAGACCAAAGGGGAGAGAAAAAAGGAGCAGAAATCAGCAGCAAGGCAGACTGGGTGTGGGGCATAAAAACCCCATGGATTGAGGAAGAGAGAAAAGGAACCAGATAAATAGAGAGTTGTGGCAGCTGTGTGATGACAGGCACTGGGATGAGTGGACAGATACAAGACCCAGCAGCAGTTGTGAACTAAAAGTTCACAAAGGCTGATTTCTTTCCCGCATTCCCACTTTACAGGACTTGAACTCAGGAAGAGAGAAAACCACAGACTCTGTGTCTGCTCAGCCTGACTGGGACATCGTTTAAGAACACGCCAAAACCCAAAAGCACAGTGATATGTGACCAGGGGCCATGAAGAGCTCAGGCAAGAGAGCAAATCCCAAAGGAGTCACCCACTTCCCAGCACTGGTTGACTCAGAGAGAGGCTCCCTGGCCTCTGGAATATTGGTCATGGGCACTGAAGAGCTTGTGCAGAAATAGCCCCTGAAATAGGCATTAGCTCTGTCAACTGGACAATCTTTCTCTTATGGTGGAAGAGCCAAGTGGCATTTATTACACTCCATTCAGGTTTGTTGAAGATCCTTCCTGAGGCAAATTAAATACCTTTTTCTTCTTCTTCTCCCTAACGTGTTTTTTGTTTTGTTGTTTGTTTGTTTTTAAAAAAAAAAGGGGGGGAAAAAGCCAAAGTATGCTCTGCTGTTACATGCAAAAGCCAAAGCAAGGACACGAGCATTGCCTCAGGACCCAGATGTGAATTTTAAGCTGTTTCACTGCAGTAGAAAAACTGATAAGAGAAAAGTGGCTCACAGCCAGCAGGAATTATACCTGCATAAGCAACACCCAGTGGATTTCCAGTCCATCACCATAACTGCTCCAAGCAGTACATGCCTATTCATAGGGAACAGGGAACACAGACCTGAAATGCTGGATTTGCTTTTCTTCTTCATTAGTGCTGATTTTAACTTTCTCTTGCAAGTAAGTGGGCAAGTTCCACTACTGGCAGCTGAAGACACTGTTTGTTGCCAAGAAGAAAAACTAATGTTCCCTTGCTATAGGCTTTATATTCAAAGCAGAAGGAAGAACATGGTTCAAGACTGCTGATGCAGCTGGCTGCTATTAAAGCAAAAAAAGTCTCCTCTAAGCTGACTTTGATGCCAAACAAAAGAAACAGCTAAAGGTTTTTCCCCAAAAAAAGTATCCTTTCACAAAACAGAGATTCCTTAATGGAAAATATGGAGGTAAAAATCCTGGTGGGGGCAACTTTCTGAGAAGCTGTCTTTAGGTCTTCTTCTAGTATAAACTACAAATCCGTTTCCGTGATGCTGTCTCATGGTGTGGAGCACAGAAACCACAAAGGTGCAGTTTCCACAGGTGGGACCACGTTCTTAAGCAGTGCACTATGACACAGAGAGGTGAAACACAAAGCAAGCACATTTGAATCACAGAATATCCTGAGTTGGAAGGACCTACAAGGATCATCAAGTCCAACTCTTCACCCTGTGCAGGACAGCCCACAGGACAATCCCACCATGTCCTTGAGAGTGTTGGCCAAGCACTTCTTGAACTCTGTCAGGCTCAGGGCTGTGATCACTTCCCTGGAGAGCCTGTTCCAGTGCCCAACCACCCTCTGGGTGAAGAACATTTTTCTAATACCCAGCCTAAACCTCCCTTGACACAGCTTCATACCATTCACTTGGGTCCTATCACTGGTCACCAGAGAGTTTGCACCAAGCACTTCTTTGTGCCCAGATTTGCTTGGATGAAGGGTTGCCTTTTTCCTAGGAGCTCTGCTCCCCTCCCATGTGACCATGCAGCCACTGCACTGGGTTCCTTTCAGCAAGAGGGAATACTGACTTCAAAATTGGCTTCCCAGTTTTTAAGCCAACACACAATCCTGTACTTCTACATTTAATGGGTATAAAACACTCAGGTTCCATTCCGGTCCCAAATGCATATACATTCCTTCATGTATTCAAGCCTAAACTAACCCAGTTCCAATTCCTGAAAATATTAAAGGATGCACTTAATTTAAAACATGTGAGCAGTCTCAGTGAGGTCAATGGAATTATGCTTGAATATATAGCTGCTTTCTAACAGCCCCCAGCCATGTCTCTGCTCCCTACACTCCATGACAAGGGTCAGGAAAACTCACTAACAGCCAGTTTTGCTGCAGAAGTGCTTTGTCCAGGAGGAAAAAAGGTAACAGGAAATAGAACAGCAAAACCATTTGCCCCAACATCAGAAAGCAAGTCACTAATGCAGCCAAGACAAGTACCAATGATCCAGGGCCCAACAGCTCCCGTGATGAGAGGGAACCATACATGGGGCTTTCACATCACAGTGTGCCACAAGAGCTTTAGCCACAGCAGTGTTTTAACTGCCCACCTCCCCAAAACGGTCTTAAGAGGAATTAAAGGCAAGTGAGGCCTCATTAGATTATTGTAACAGCCTCCTCCAAATAAATACAAGCTAAAAATAGCACCAGAGGACAAAGATCACATCTTGCCAAGAATAGGGTAAGCCGCCCTCGCTGTAGGCACGTAAAACCAGGCCAGACAGATGTTTACACTGGGTGATTTAGCACATCTGAATTTGTCAAGTTGTTTGATAACTTCATGCTCAAGAACGTTTCTTTCTTCGTTACAGAAACATCCTGGTTTCCAGTAAAAAGTGTTGCTGGCACCAGAATTCCCCACATGCTGCTTTCTGCACAGCAGAAATCGGAGGAGTTCATCGCTCGGAAAGAAAAGCTGTGGATGGGTGGCGGTTTTCAATGAGCTTCTGGTGGGTCTCTCCTTCCCTTCTTCCACCCCTTACAATGTGGTGGCTGTGCCCATGCAATATGGACAAGCTGGATCCTTTCTTCCCCCAGGCTCCTGGCTGCAAAGCAAATATGCAATGCCAGTGCAGTGCTATTCTTCCACTGCTGCTGCTCTGCAGGGAGACAGGATCCGATTTACCCAAGAAGCTCTGTCGCTATGTTTCAACTCTACAGGGACACTCCTTAATCTGCACGAGGAATCCAAAGGGCTTGAAACAATGAGAGAAAAGGAAATCATTGTTTTGAGACACGTACTGAGATACCGTTGTGTGGATGTGCTTAACAGATGGGGAGTGCAGTGGCCAAATTCAGGCTCCCCTGGGTTAGTTTGTCAGAACGGGTCTGCCCCTACCCTACCCTGCAGGTAGAAGAAGGGAGGGGGAAGATGTGCAAAAGTTTCCTCGACTGCATGGAGAAATTATGGTAGCTGGGGGGTCCAGAGCATTGAAGACCCCACCTGTGCCAGGGTGGTGCAAGGCTTGGACAGGAAGGGTGCTTCGTGCATGGTCATATTCTTGCACTATTCAAAGAGTTTAGAAACCTCAGGGGGGAAATGTTTGCCTCAAAAAAGGTAGTAAGAGACTGAAAATGCAGATGCTGTATCCATTTTATACACTGGCCAACAGTGGCTCTTGGCTTGCCAGGCCTTGAAGGCTCAGGGCTGGGACATTCCCAGCATGCAGGGGAACAAAGCTGCCACTGGAGGCAGTGAGGCAAATTTGGTGAGGGCTGGATGCCTGGGTCCCTCCAGCTGCTGCTGTCAGACCCAGCCTGGTGCCTGTACTTTTGTACAGGAGACAAGGAGGTCTACACATCCCATTAGCCCTTCCAGACTTGCCACCCTGCACACACTGGCAGGAACATGGTGCCAGAGCATCACTGCTACCCTCAGCATTGCTGCTGGTGTAGAGTCCATGAAAGAGTCCTCAGAAGTATTTGATCTGGAACAGAATTGTGGATGGAGAAGTCCTCAGCTTCTTCACTTTCTGCACTTGTATTCCCCCCACACAGAGGGCTTGGGCTGTGAGAACAGGGTTCCTTACAGGTACAAATAAAAAGTATGTCCCATCAGCTAACAGGTCTAAGATCCGATCAGGATTAATCCAAGAAAACCTCAAAACATATCCAGTGTGGACATCAAGTCCTTCAATAAATAGTTCACTGTCCAGACCTGTTCTTATGGCACTGTTGTCTCTGCTCATGCAGATGCTACCCAAGCTACAACGAGGTTGTTCGGCGCACCCTCCGTTACCCATCCCAGGGTGCCACAGCCATCTGAGCCCACTGTACAAATCAAGCTGCCTTTAGTGAATGCCATAGGACAGGATTGTGAGTACAGACAGCTGTAAGACTACAGGCCTGTTTTTAAGGGCACTCTACTTCATGCTTCAGGGGCACACACTGGCTCTGCAGGAAGCCCCCCAGCTCTGAGGTCAGACGGCACAACCTCCATCTGCTTTGCAGAAACAAATCCACACACAGCCAATCATCACTGGAGGAAAGAGCAAGCATGCTCCTGCCACCACTGTGTAGTCATGCCAAAGATTTCTGCTGGTCCTCACCAGCCTCCTGGCAAAGACTGTAGACAGCTCTGCAAAGAGCACACTGATACTCCACAGCCCAGCCCCTTTGTGCTGACACACCCAACATCAGTCCACCCAAATTACTGCACTTGCAGGTGTCCTTCAGTACCAGAACTCATCTCACTGTCTCCTGACAACCTCAGGGCCAGCAAACCCCTCTGACATACATGGGGACCAAATGGGGTGCCCAGTTAGCAGGACCCACAGTCAGCTGCAGATATTTGGATCCCCCCTCCCAGAGGTGCTGCACAGCCAGGACTGGCAGACAAATTTAAGGCAAGGGCTCCCATCAGTCCTGCTGGGAGCTGGGGATCGGGGACCTAAAATTCTGCCATGGGGAGCTCTGAAAACATCAGCCCAGGTTCATTTCAGGAGCGGGGCTTGGGATTCCCTCCTCCTCCCTCTCTTATTCCCTTCAGCAACACAATGTCTCTCTTTCTCTGCTTCCGAAAGGGGGTCTTGCAGGGCTCTCTGCATCAGAGATCAGGGGCTGTTTTGAAAGGAGGAACCCACAGTTTGACCCCTGCTCTATTGAGAGACCTTTTGTGCCTCTGCAAAGCTCCCAGCTCTGCATCGGCCCCACGGCCAGCGGAGGGAAACGCTGCAGGAAGCAGGGATTTATTCTGCTGCCGACAATCGGGAGCAGCAGTGTCCTCTGGTGCCTTTATTGTCCAAAGGTGTTTGAGTGTAAAGCTCACACATAATAGCGACTTTACAGTGATGCCTGTTGAAAAAGCTCTTTGGAGCTCGCCAGCCCTGCCAGGAATGCAAGACCTCAGGTGTCCAGGCTGATCTTCCAACCAAATTCATTTATTTAACAACCAACTCCGGTTGCTCCTTGTAGTTAAAAGAAAGCCCCAAAACAAAGGCTCAGCAGCCGTGTGTTCCTCAGCTATTCAGTGCTGCCGGTGTGGGAAGCAGGTGTTTGGGGGTCTGCATTCCCACTCCAGTCTGAAGAGGCTGGAGTAAGATACTGCCTTTAGAAATGTCCGCTCAGAAAGAAAGAGAGAGAGGCAGCACATCAGCACTTTGCAGGCTGGGAGCAGGCGAAGGGCTCAGCTAATTCATGGCATGGGCTGGTCAAATGCTGCAAAAGGCATTCCCATGGAAATTTCTGCAAATATGGAAATTAATCCAGCTAAGTGGTTTTTACACCTTTCCCCCCCACCCCCAACAAAATTGCTTGGGGAGTGCGCATCTTTCACTGTGAACATGTACATACTCCCTCTGCTGATAAAAAGGCATGTGCAGTGGAAAAGAGTTGGACATCAGGAGGAATTTTCTCACAGAAAGGGTTGTTAAATACTGGAGTGAACTGCCCAAGGAGGTGTGGAAGTCACCATCCCTGGAGGGGTTCAAAAAATGACTGGGCCTGGCACTCAGTGCCTTGGTGTAGTTGACCAGTTGGTGTTTGGTCAAAGGTGGGACTCGATCTTGGAGGTCTTTTCCAGCCTAATTGATTCTGTGATTTTGATTCTGTCATCAGTGGAGGCAGGGCCAGCTCCACTGCCCCACAATAACAACAGGAAGGACCCAAGCACCCATCCCATCAGCATCCCACTGTCACAAAGTCACTGATAAGCATAGGAGTTGCTTGGTTGGTGCAGGAGACCTACAGCCACTTGGCTCTGAAAGTCCTCACCTGAATTTATAAAAATGTTCTCCAAAGTGTAAACTTGATTGGGGATGGGGAACCTTGCAAAGGGAAGTTTTTTGTATGAGCAAAAGATAGTATTTATCACATAAGTAACAAACTGTAGCTTGAAATCATCCATGCACAGGTCAGGCTGCCAGTGTCATTCCAGTTTGGCCCTCATAAATAATATTAATTGGTATTTTTTATGCAGAGGTATTAAAAGAAAAGATGATAAGGAGGTGCTTGTGCTGACACAGGCTCCAAAACTCTACTTTCCCAGGGCTTGGCCTCCTCTGGGACACTGTACCAAGTGCTTGGCAATGGGAGGAGCTGGGGCAGGTGCTCTGAAATCGTGCTTGAACATGATGCTGAGTTGTATGCTCTGTGATGGCTCTTCAATAACATACCCTGGTTACATGGAAAACAAGAGTAGAATTTCCTGGACTTTGTGGTTGGTTTTGTTTGGTTTTTTTTTTAAATCTCTTCCACCAAAAAATTACAATTTCCTCTCCCTTTTCTCACTCCTTATCTGAGCAAAAAAAGTGGGGCTAAAGCACTGGTCCAGCTCAGCTGGTTTCTGTGCTGTAGCATCCTCCAAGCATTCAACAAAAACTCTTTGTCCTGATCTTAGTACACACGGAAAAGCCGGGCAGTGTGCATATCAGTGCCACCACCAGGGTCAGAGAACAGCAGTGCCTTCAGCTCAAAATGGCCCAGACAAATTTCTCAGCATCTCTGGCTTTCAGCTGTACCTCAGGCTCTCAAGCCTCCAAGCCTCACAGCACACTGGGGCCCTTCAGAAAGGCACGCTCGCTCTTAATCCAGCTATGTTAAGATAATAGCATCCCCCCACCTCCCTTTTTAATAAAGCTGCCAGTTTTAAAGATGCATCACAGTAATTTCTTAAAAGCTACAGGCCATCAGTGCTGCCTAAGTGCTCTTTACTGGGAGTATGGCACTGGGGGACTGCAAACAACTCACTTGCAAGCTAAAAATATTCCCACCTCATTATATACTCTGGTGGATTACTCAATAATTACGCTTATTAGATCCAAAGGTAATTACCATTTCACTAATCAGGTGTCCCTTTTGTTAATACATAAAGTCAGCCACCCCACCATTACCTATTGGCCATGCCTCAAGCCTACAGCCAGCAGAACCTCTGCACTCAAGCCACCATGAAAGGAGGGTGCTGATCCCCCAGGAGTCACCAAAACACCGCCTCCTCCTCCTCCCACAGGGGTAAGGCTTCTGTATCCAAGTCACAGTCAAGCTCACACAGAACCAGTGTGACTGCCAGGAGATGGAGGCTCCTCTCCTCAGCCCAAGCCTTCTGGCTCCGGAGCAGGGACTCTTGGCAGAGATGCACTGCCTGCCCTGAGCACTTCACACCATGAGTGATGCCTTCAGTGTGACACAGACACAGCACAGGGACAGCTCTGTGTGCGTGTGACAACCGCTGTCCATGCTGGAGTGAAAAGGAGCCTCTGCACACCCTCTCTCATCACGAGGGCTCAGCAAAGCCACGCCACCAGAACCTCTCCACAACTCTGAACACCTTCAGGAGCTACCTGCAGCAGCCAGCTGGTGGTCTGCAGTTGGATTTAGGCTGTGAATAAAGTGTTCCTTTTACAAAGAGTGGCCCAGGCAAAGCCAGTGTAGCTTCCTGTGTGTTTACTGCCATGGCCATGCCACAGCTGCCCCACTGGTTACCAGCCAAACCAGTCTACAGGGGAGGAAACAGCCACACCAGGTCTTTACAACATTTCTTCCAGGAGAGCCATAGAAATCACTCCTGGTGAGTGGCAGCAAAGTTTCCAGCCAGCCCACACAGATCAGGAGCAGGATATCTGGCCACAGCCTTAAGGGCTTTGGACCATTTTTATCCCCAGGGGCACCAGCTTGGAGCTTCATCCACCCTCCCAGGCAGAGCCATCAGTTCAGTGCCTGCTTTTACTGTGGTCCTCCTGTTGCTGTTTCATGGGATGGGTTTCTAAGAGCAGACAGAGAGAAAAGGCTGCCATGCTGCCAGCAGAAAATATGCAGGAATGAGAGGTCAGCAGTACAGTCCCCTCGAAATCCCAAAGACATGTTAAAGGCTTTATTGTTTGGCATCTAATACTGGGGGCTGCTTTGTCTCTTCTCTCTGCATTTAAAGCTACACTCACTTCTGGGGTTTTGTCCAAGTCTGACCAGTTACCAAAAGGCATTTTTATTCTCTCCACAGTCATTTCTGGGAATTGTAATTAATTTATGTTAATTTGAAGAGGAAAGGCATAGCGATGAACTTTTCAACTAACCCAGAGATAAATGGTAATATATTAAAAACTTATTGGCGATAAAAAGAGAAGACATATAAGTTATGATCTTTCTACCGTAAAGTGATGCTTATTGAAAGAAGCAAATTATTTTGAGTAGTTTCAACCCTTTCAAATAATCTAACTTAAAGCAATAGGCAATTTTTTTTTTATCTGAGCTTAAAGGCATTAGGATTGTTCCTTCCAATCCAGATCATCTTCAGTTCAGTGTTACTGGCAATCCAGAAGCAAGAAATTCCCTTAACAACTCCAGACTGGCTGTGCTATAATTAGGTATGGGAGATACTGAAGGACTAGGCTGGATGCAGATGAGAAGGAAGGAAAGAAATTCAGTAGGATTTTACTTTCCACTCCTGTTGCCTTTCTGAGATTTTTTTTGCATTTTTCTTTCAAAACAAAAATCTGTTTTCAGAAAAGAATATATTTTTGGTTTTGACAAAAGCTATTTATTGCTCAAAAAAACGTTTGGAGAGAACACCTTGATGTGCTGTAGCGGTAAACATCGAATCACAGAATTGTTAAGTTTGGCAAAGACCTCTAAGATCTTTCAACCACTGACCCAACATTGCCAGGTCCACCAGCAAACCACAACCCCAAGTGTCATATCTACAAATCTTTTAAATCCCTCCAGGGATGGTGACTCTACCACTTCCCCTGGGCAGCCTGTTCCAGTGCTTGACAATCCTTTTGGTGAAGAAATTTTTCCTAATATCCAACCTAAACCTCCCCTGGCACAGCTGGAGGCCATTTCTTCTTGTCCTATCACTTGTTACTTGGGAGAAGAGACCAACACCCATCGCGCTCCTTTCAGGAACTTCTCAGTTCCAGCTGGATGCCCCTTTCTATTTTTTCCAAATGCCTGTTTTTGCATGCCTGTTTTGAGTTTAAGAGATGTAAAAGAAGAACCAGGGCAACTCCTACTTTCCTTTTTAAAAAGTTCCTGATTCAGATGGAGAAGAGGGTTAGATAGAGAACAGGGCTGACACATGAACCTGATTTCAAAGCTGGTGAAACAGGTAAAAAAACCCAGATATCTACAAAGTCACAATTCTGCCCCTCTGAGCCTGAACTAGGAGCTGGCTACAGTCCTGCCCTTAGTCTGAAACCACCCTGATGCTAATTGGATACTTTCGATGGTGTTGCAGCTGCAGTCCCAAATTTCAAAAAGGCACAAATGAAGAGCAAGTGCTCAGACACACCAAAGCAAAATGACTTTGTGCAGTGACTGGATGGATACAGAGAATGATGGAGAGCATGGCCAGAGATACAGCTCGTTTACTGCAGGGAAAGCAAGAAGAAAAGCACTGGGAAGAAAAATGCTGTGCAGCGGGAAAAACTCAATTTTACAACCACTCTACCTCTCCTTCCCTGGTAATAACAAGGCATCCATCAGCTACCTTAAATCACACTTTCTAGAGAAAAAGGTAAAATACTGACAGCATTGGGAAATGGAGGCAGAGCAAGTGGGAGAGCTACTGAATCAGCTGCATTGGGAAGGAATGGCATCAGCTGCCTCCAAAAAACATCCCAATCCAGGGTTGGAGCAAAGCCCTCATTAATCACCAGGCACCAGTGCCACCCCTGTGGCAGCTACAGATAATCTGCAGCATTTAAGGATGATTACAGGTTTGGGCTGCACAGGCAAACCAATCCAGCAGAAAGCACATCTTTATTTTCCCTAAACCAGGTACCTTGGGGATTGCTCAGGCACACATGCACTATTTCAGCCCAGAAACTGACTGACAAATCTGAAGTTGACAGAGAAAAACTCTGGAGAAATTGCTGGCAAATTATCATGAAGAACATTATCAAACAACAAGGCAATCCCCTTCCAGAGAGGAAGATGTGCTGCTTGTGCTGCTATCTCCTCAGGGATATGACTTAAACCCCACTGCGTTGAGAGGAAGGGCTCAGGGCTGGAATTTCAAGGCTTTCTTCACACATTTGTCAGGGTGGAACAGCTAACAGCAGTGCTTTCTGTGCCCTCTCTCCAAAATCAAATTACTTTGTGCAAATGGAAAATTACCTGAGAAATCAGGCAGGTGTTTAAGAAGGGACTGGGATCCTCAGAGGAGGAATTAGGTGTACAGAGCCAACATCCTTCCACTGGAAACCACAGTAAAGCATGACCAGGTTGAGATCAGGTTCACAAATGCTCCCTGATGTCTTTGTGATCATTCCAGACTTGCCAGCCTTGGCAATCATGGAAGTAGGTCCCCAGGACATCAGCAGCTTTGCTGTCAGCAGGAATCATTCACTTTCTTACCCCCCATACCTAATGACCAAATCCAGCTTCTGCTGCCCCCTTTCCCAGTTGCTTTCTGCTGCTTTCCCAGCCACCTTTTTCCACAAGCTTTGGAGATGCTCAACACCTTCCCCAGCTCCTCACCCTGGCAAACATGATGGACATTCCTCAAGAAACTCAGAAGTTCTTATCAATCACCCTACAAAGCGAGTTTGAGTCCCCTAATCAAGATAAAACACTGCAAGAAGCCACTTAGGACTGGACTGCCAGTGTTGACCCTCCAAGCCAGCTCATCCTCTCTATCTGTTCATCACTCAGTTTCTACCAAACTTCAGCAAATGTTTTTCAAAGTGCCCTGGAGGACCCTGGTGACCACCAACACTTTCACCATCATTAGTCTGCTGCCCTTTCCCACTTCATTTCCCACAGTGCTACATGGACCTGTCGCATTTCAGAGCTGTTTGCAAGGGAGGTATATTATATTTATTCAAGATATTATAGTATTAATTATACTTTTGTATAATACATGATAAACAAATAAATAATATAGTTAATGGCATAAATATATTTATAATGAAATATTTATTTCTATAGGTTTATTCTGGTGCAATGGAGGGGCAAACCCACAGCATCAAGATGTCAGATACTTTCCCAGAACCAAGGCAATGAGGCAGCAGCACCACAGGGCTTAGAAAACAGGCTCCCAGGGTCTCATGTTCAATGCACGAGACCACAGGGCTTCTGAGAGCTTTCCTGCTGCTGGGGAGGGATGAGGGAAAAGGAATTACTCCCTCAAGGACTCTGCGTTGCTGCAGCCTGGCTCCCTCGGTGGAAGAGCTGCAGAGTCATTTAGGTAAAGGATTTACAGTTTCTTCCACTGGGGAAAAGGAAAAGCTGCCGACAAGAAGCAGCTTCTTCCTGTAGTGAGGCAAGTGCAGGGCCAGCACTCAGATCACTCTGCAGGCATCAGGCAGGTGCCAGGGAGCTCTGATCAGTGCAGAACTGGAACATGTGCAATGTGGCATCCTGACCACGGCCAGCTTTCAGACTCCTTCTTGTTCCCACCCCAACCTGTTCCTTAATGCAGAGCATCAGGAGCGAGGAAAGCCTCACTGCCGACAGGGACAGGGCAAAACTCCTGCCTGCACCACAACAGCCAAATTGTTAAGCTGAAGAACACGCAAGACACATGCTTCATAATGCTACAGCTATTGTTGCAGAGCCCAAGCAGGCAGATGTAGGGTTCCCTACAAGGGCAACCAAAGCTCCTGTTTGCTTCTGTGAGCCTTCTGAGGTTCAAAGATCTTAAATAAACACAGCAGCAAATGACAGCCTGTCCCTGGCTCCCCCGGCAGCCTGCCTGCAGAATCTTGTAAAGAAGGTACTGAGCTCCAGCTGGCAGACACCACTCCAACTCAAGCACATGTGTAGGGAAAGCTGAGGGCAACATGGCTGGCTTCTCTGCTTGGGACATAGAGTAGCTGTCCCTTCCTCTTGGATACACCAGCTGTGAAATTTTGGGTCTTCAACCTGCAGGCTGAAGATGAATGGGATTCTCTTGTGCCCAGAGACCTAGGACCAGTGTGAAGGCACGATGTCCATGGGGAGGGATATTTATTTGGGTTCCCTTAAGAGTATTGCAGTGGCAACAATGATGAGCCAGCAATGTAAATTAGGACATAAAAAGCCTTTTCTTAGAAGAAACGGGATGCTGTTTTTAGAGCATGTAGGACAGCCACTGCAAACAGCAAAAATTTCTCCACAACCATAAAGCCTCACAAAACCCCCCAAAACCACAGGCAGGAAATTAAAGAGAATTCAGAGGAGAAACAACACCAAATGATTACATCTCTGTAGGGATTGCACGGGGAAAAGCTAAAAAAGAACAAAGACCTTGATCTTTCAGATGCTGGGCCCGTGCTCAGCTTTGGCAGGAGCTGCGAAGGCAGAGGTTCAGCTGCTGCCGGGTGAGACAGGGCACCAGGGACCACGACCAGCAATGGGAGGGGAGACAACGGGACCCATGAGACCCCCTTTATTTCTGGCTTACTCTTTATTAATTCCAAAACTGGAATTGAGTCCAAACGAGCTGAACCCACAGGCTTATTACACTTGCTGGCATTTTTTTTTCCCTTAACTTTCTTTTTCTTTTTCTCCAACGCAGCTCTGTAGTACGGTTTTTATTTTAGCTAATGAATCCCTGCCCACACATGCGAGAGACTCCAAAACACCCACAGACCAGAGGCAGGGGAAGGAAATGCCGGAATTGTTTGCTGAAATCTGGCAGAGGCTATTTTTCGCGAGGGGCCAGGGGAACACAGTGTTCTCCAGAGATCCTGAGGAGGGTGAGGTCAGAGACTGGCTTCTGCCACAAGGCCTCAGCACTGGGAGGCTTTTTTGTCTTTTGCAATTACATAATGTCTTTTCCATTCCTTAAGTTGGTTGCTTCCAGATTGCTGGAGAGAGCTCTGAAATGACACACTCCACAGCTTAAAAAAACCCAAAAGACAAAAAACTACCAAAAAACCGCACAACACACTTCTGCTCATATAAAACTGCAAACCCTCGTTTCCTGCCACAGTCCTGTATTGTAACAGATGGAGGAAAGGGGGGTGGGGGGGGCGAGGGCTTTTTTTTTTTCTTCTTTCATTTTCCATATTATCCATGTGTTGGCAACACACTGCTGTCACAGAGTGGTGGAAAGTTCATTTACGGGAAACCTTCCGAAACTGGAGCAGCTCATAAAACTTTTAATGCAGACCTGGTTAAAAAATAATGACATGAGACCTGAACATTTTTTGGTTCAGCTGGGGAATGCATTTTCAGTCTATTTCTACACTTTCAGCAAATGATGATATTAAGAACTATTTTAATGAAAGAAGAAAAGAAGGAAAGAAGAAAAAAAAGAAAGGAGAAAAGGATGAAAGGAGGAAAGAAAGAGAGAAAGAGAGGGAAAGAAAGAAAAAAAGAAAGAAGGGAAGGATTCAGTGAGAGTTCAGGAAGTGTGAAGCTCCCTGGGTCTTGTGATCTGGGCAGGTGATGAGAAGGGCCTAAACTACATTGCCTAGATCCTTTATACACTCTTACCTAGGGATGAACTTTTTGGCAAGGCCTTTAGCTAACACTGACCAAAAATAAAGCAGCTATGAGGCAGTCTGGAAGCTTTCAGGAATGAAAAATGGCACTTTCTAATTTTTGACTACAGGCAGAAGATGAAGGTGGTTTGGATGATGGGGCAGAACCACAGGCACCCACGGACTGAGTAGCCCTGCATTAAATTGCAAGCTACGCCTCCAGCTGGCCACAGCCTGGGGAAAACCACTCATATCCGGATCCACAAAATTACTTTGGCACCAAACCACTACTGCTTTGGAGGCCTCAAGTAACTTTTTCAGCTCTCAGAAAAATGACTGTGTTCCCTAAAATAAAATGGTGGCCCCATCCCATCTGAGAGGTGTGAGGACCTGTGGATCTGAAGGGTCCAACAGCATCAGGAAAATATTTGCCCAAGACATTCTTCCCTCTCAACACCCTCCACCCCTGATCCACCAGGGCTTCTCTCCTCCCATCCTGTAGCCTTTTTGTCCTTCTGATTTTTGTCCATACACCTGGATGTACAGAGTGTGGGGTCAGTAAATGGGATTAGCAATGAGAGTGGGTTTGCCTGGTTTGGGTATCTGGATATAGGGAGCATCCTGGGGCTCTTGGACAAAGCCACAGGAGGCTCTGTAACAGCCACAATGTGTTCCATCCCAGGTTAAATGCTTCAGCTGCTCTAAATCCACATGGTCCATGATTTGGGTGAACCTCCCAGCTCAACCCCTTGGGTGAAGAGCAAAGTCAAACAAAGTCAGTCAAAGCACCCCTGAAAGGGCCAGAGCAAAAAAGAGTAAGAAACAAGAGAAAGCTGGTCACAAACAGCCCATTCTGTCCTCCAACCATGGAGCAAAGGCATTTTCTACATAACTTAGCCTGTATGAACAGGAAATCTGTGTACTAATGTATTCCCACACCACGCACACGAGGGGTCTGTGTGCTGCTGGAGTGCCTACAATGAATCATTCATTGTCCTTCCTCAGGCTTTCCAGTAGGAAGAAGCTACACATTTGACCTTATAAAAAGCAATAATTTTGCCTGGTAAGAGGAGGCCAGCAGTAACCCAGGCAGCCTAAAATACACCAGAGGAGATACGGGTTGCTGCTGTGCTGCCAAGTGCTACATCAGCATTTCCATATGAAACTACTATTTTCAGGGCTGTTACAAATGAGCCAAGAAAGAAGAGAAATAAAAGGAATCGGCCCCCCAAATACTTTCCCTTTAAAAATATATAAATTATGGTGCAGGTTTCATCTCCAATAGAAAAATTTAGAACTGGGTATTCTTGTTTTACAACATCTTTGTTTCCCACAAAGAGGGTTGCTGTACTCCTTGTGATCTGTAAGGGAAGCTTCCCACCTGCTTTCTCAAAGCAAAGAATCAAAAAGGTAATTTTTTTTGTTAAAAAATTGCTAATATGATCGATCCAGGGCTAATGGAGGTCAGTAGGGACAAATGGGGAAGAGAGAATGGAGATGCCTGTCAGTACATCTAATAACTTGTCTCTTCTAAAATACTTGCTCCACGAGTCACTGCTGTTATGTCTGTGAGCTCCTCTCAGTAACAAAAGCGACCATTAGGATTGCTAGATGGAATTAGTCATCCTGGCTAAGTTGATTTTCAGTGTCTGCCAAGAAAAGGAGTAAGAAAAATGGGTCAGTGGTTGAGACCACCTGTCTACGACATCTCTGCTCCTTCCCAGGTTTCCTGTGCAACCCTGAGGACACTTGGAGGATGTTTCTGGCAAGTTGACAGAGAACCTGAAAATGCAGCCAAGTTCTGTACACATCACTGTGTGTCCAGATACTGCCAGGGACTGTGCTGTGACTGGCTCCATATTCCTACTGGTAAAGTGGGGATAGGAAATCTTCCTATCCAACGGATGTCTCAGGAGCAGAGAGACATCACTTGGGAATCCTACACTGATAGAGGCAATGCAAGTATATCAGACAGACAGAAACCAGACAACACAGCAAAAACCTGCCCCCACTCAGATGACCCCACGCTGGAGCTAAGGCAGAAAGAGGGATGTGCCTGCAGGCCTCACCCAGCCTTGCTGGGAGCTGACGAGAATTTCAGGCTCCCAACCTGAACATCTTGTGTTTCATGTAATCTCATTGAAAATATTTTGATTTATGATCTCAATTATCCGTTAACTGAAATCCCACATCTCAGATATCATGAAATTAAGCAATAATGAATAAGAAGCTGTGCTGTTGAGGCACTTTACAGAGTGATTCATATTAAATAAGAGACTTTGTAGCCAATATAATAGTTTGCCAGATTAACACATGCCTCGCTGAATAGTAAATACTTTTATTTGTGGCTGCTTTGGAAACATCATTGCATTCAGTAATTAGCAAAGCATGAGACTAATAAAATATATAAAAAAAAGTCAGAAGAGAAGAAAAACTTTGGGTATGAGCAGAGCTTGTGCCTTATCCAAGCCTGAAGGAGAATTTAAAGATTTAATTACAGCTAATGAGTACATATTTCAAAGCTGCAAAGCTCTTTTTGCAGCTTAATAATGCATAGAAGGAAAGACTGAAGTGTGATGCTCCCGTGGGGGACAAAGAGTGTTTCTCTGGGAACACATTAAAAACCCAAAGGGAGCATGGAATGATCCAGAGGCCAAAGAGGAAAGGCAAATCCTACCATGAGATGGTCACTTCTCTCCCAGCGTTTGCACATTAAAATTCCTTTTGAGCTCTTCTGAGAATGACTACATTGGGCAAAGATTATGGTAAGCAAAGGACCTGAAAAATTGTCCTCCAAGGAGCCACCATGGCTTGCAGAACCATCTCTGCCAATTCTGCTTGCTTATGAAATATTAATGTGGTACTGATGGCAGCTGTTGTCTTTGACAGCCCCGCAGACCAAAGACCTCTGTAATTTGTAAGGTGTGGCCAGACTGAGTGCCTGGCCTAAAGCAGCCCAAACCAGGGGCTTATAGCCCCAATACACATCCTGACCTCACCTGAACACAAAACTTGGGTCCCCTTTGATGCCATTGCAGCTTATCTGGGCCCAGCCAAATGTGGGGCCAAAAGAGATCGTCAGATGTTCGCCGACTTCGCTGTAACCTTTCAACTTTTTACAAACGTTGAACAAGATCAGAGTCCCACTTCCCACTGAAACCTGTCTCAAGCCAATTCCTATCCATCATTTCCACAGATGTTATAAACCCTTCCCACTGGCAAACATGGGGCACACAAACGTGTTCCCACGTGAAGAAAGCATGAGGTCATGGATAACATTAGGAGAGAGAGTACCAGGTGAGGACACCTGAAGTCTGGCCTGGTCTTGAGACACTGCACATGATGTCAGGCAGATCAGATGCCACCTATGATCACAAACCTTTTGTTACAAATGTGAACCCAATCACTTACATGTGCCTCCCAGATGGAAGGGAAAACATAAGCCATAATCAGTTTTCGTGAAGTTTATACAGATCCTTGTTAGAAAGGCACACAGAACTATTTATCTCAAAGTGGTCTAAAATAACATTCCACATAACACTACTGGAGGACTAAAATTGGTATGAAATGTTCCCCTGCAAAGGAGTGAGACGCCACAAAAACTAAAACATGGATTATTTTCTACCAGGAAACTACCAGATGAGTTGTATTTTTCCCACTGAATGCTCAAATGTATTCACCAAATCTTTGGATGAATTTGTTTCTTGAAATGCTACTGCATTGTACAAGCCTGTTTCAAGGATTGCCTTGCAAACAGTGAATTTCAGATAGTTTATGGTCAAATTTAGAAACTTGTTCCACATTGAATAATTACAGGAGCCCCAGTGCTGCACGTGTTGCCTGTTTTGGTGGCTATGTACCAGCAGCACATGTGACACAAGAGCTGATGTTCAGAGATAATTTGTGCAAACACGTTTCATTTGCTGAGAGAAAATCATGTAGCAGAAACTCTTCTGTTGGAATGATCACATAAAGATAAAAAAAGGCTACAGAAAAGGTGAAAAACCTCAAGAGCCCAACCCAAAAAACATTCAAACAGAACATTCACACAAAAAGCAAAAATAGTCACAAGCTGGTTTGCCACTTGGTTTCCGGCCCGTTTACTGAGTGACGGGTGTTGAGTGAACAGAGGAAATTAGTTACATTTTTGAGGGTTTGACGCAGCTTAAAGAATACTTTTAATGACATCAACAGTTTGATTTGGAATACAAGTACAAAATTCAACTCACTAGCAAGTCCTTACTGGGGTAAAAAATATCATCCTGCAGGTGCACAGAATTTAAAAACCAAATCAAACCTTTCCCACTTTTGAACATGGAGAATAAAGGTTATTTAAATCTTCTACCTCTCATTTGGTAAACCCTTGAAGCACGATATGTAGTGGATTCCTGTAGGCAGAGCTGATCATTGCACACACCCTTGTGTCCTACCAACATCAGGTATTTGGCTGGAATAGCTGTTATGGGACAACCACATGGCTAAAAACAGTGGCAAAATGTAAAAAAAAAAAATGCTCTAAGCTCCGTACAGCAAACCAGCTATGAAGGGAGCCTGTTTGTCCATCCGTAACAAGCATAAGAAGGGTAGATTACAGACTTCCATGGACAGATTCCTGCTGCTAACACAGATATCCACTTCAACAGTGAGAAGTTTGCCCTAGAAGAGGAGTCCACACCGACAGGCCCGGCCTGGCTCCCAGGTTGTCACTGGAGTGTCAGCAGGAGCTTGGGGCAGAAGTGCATCCATCCATGTGGACTCACTGGACACCACGTGGCCCTTGGCACTGCAAGGAGGAATTCTGCCAGTGGTGAAGATACCACCTCTGTCCTGCTGCTGTGAGAGCACTCTGGGGCTGTGACTGCCCCACCTCTATGGAGCCTCAGGAGGTACCTCTGGTTATGTTTGAATCCTCAGAGCCTGAAAACCCAGAACAACCCCTATCATACCAATGCCATAACCTGCACTGGAGACTGATTCAGAGCAGCCAGGCTCACACATCCAGTTCTCAGGCCACCCTGTCAGGATATGGCTGACAGGGCATTGCCAAGGCAAGGCAAAGACCCCAAAGTTCACCAAAACCCAAGAGCTTTGTTAAAGAAACTCACACCCTGAATCCTCTTAAAAGCACAGATGATGACTGGCTAGATTTTGTTCACTTGCTTGTTCTTCTTTAGGACAAATAAACTTAAAAACAGTTTTCTCTTGCCCACAAGTTACTGTTAAGATCCACAGGCAAAGCCCAGCAATTTATTGGTAGTCCAGCACTGTTTGCAAAAGCATAATAAAAAAAGCCAAAATTAGACTACAAACATAATAAATTGCCTCCCCAAAGACATCCTGTGAATCCTGCCTCCAGCATACTGCCAATGGCACCAGCAGCCCCTTGGCAATGCTGTTCAGTCAAACCCAGTAATGGCCCATGTGCAGCTCCCACTGAGGGCTCAACAGAGCAGAGCTGGTGGTCCATGAGCCTGTCCTCACTGCTGGGGGGGTCTGACACACCCAGTTCCACCTTCCACCAAAAAAGTTTGGTGGGAGACACTGTATGGAGCATCCACAGTCCAGCTCAGCAGAAAGCTGCATTCTGGAGAGATGGGTGTTTAAATACTGAAGAGCTTAGCAACAAATACTCAGTACATAGAGTAGGTAAATCATTTAACAGCTTCTCCATGTTTATTAGCCAAAGCAAATATTCACAGTGTTTTGTGCTAACAGCAAAAGGTGTATTTTTCTGTTTGGGCCAGGCAAGGTTTCTCTGCTCAACTAAAGCATTACCTTTATTTTCTTTCCCAATGGTGGAGAAAAAAAAAAAAAATCATATTGCACCAAACTGGGGCCAAACTACAGCTGTCCCTGAAGGCAGAAACTATCCCAAGTGAAGACCACACTTTGATTTGCTAATGCTTTCCTGCTTCACATTTCAAGTAGGTGTCAGCCTCTAGGAAGCTCAGAAATACGCTCTGAACCTCTTGGAGCTCAGCTTCTCACAGTAACACACTAGAACCACTCCTGCTCCAGGAGCTTGTTACGTTGAGCAGGACTTGTCCCTGTCAGTCTGCTGCTCAAGTGTGAGAATAATTATTCCTTTGGCATTTTATTCAGTTCCGTTCTGCTCCTTATAGTATTGGAGCTCATTAGTACAAAATATAGTGTCTGAGAAGTATTAGCACATAGCAAAATATCCATGTAAAACATGGAGATGGAGAGCTTGAAATCCACCTGTAAAGCTCCATTTCCAAAGTTTCAATGGACACTAAAGACACCTAGATCTGTAAACTCCTAGTTTTGGTATACATTACAGTCCACCTAAGCAATTCAAACTAATTTTTTTAATTTTTTTTTATTTAGGCATTTAAGAAGAAAAAATCCAAAAGCCCAAATAAAACTAAAAGCCTCATGAGGCTGCAGGATAGTGGAGGGGAGAGCATTCTGCCCTGGGGCTGGAGTGGCCTCTGCAGAGAGGGAAATGGGGCTCTGCAGGAGCACTCCCACTTCCTGGCACCAGAGACCTCTTGGGTCATGAGCTGTAACCATAGACAGGCAGCCCATGGACTGTTTTAAAAATCCCCATATTTTGTGTCAGACATCTACAAACTGACCTCTGCTATGGACATTGGATGCTTTAGGCCTGATGAAGAGAAGAACTTAGGACATCCCCTTTTCTGAAGCCTCCATCATTGGTGTCCCCATATGCTGACCACCATGTTCCCTACCCATGTACTACTGGAGGGAAACCACAAAGAATTTTAAGGTTACAGCTTCCCGTGACTCCAGATCTTTCCAGTTCAGTGCTGCAAAGCTGAGGTCTCTCGAGCCTTATAACTATTTGCAGGTACAGATCACACATGCCATGAACATCTTGACTGCTCTGCACAGCACGACAGCTCACTTTGTCTTTCCACTGAAACACCTTGTGAGGCAGCAGAGTTGCGGTGTCTCCTTCACACACAAGGACATCACACCTCTGAGGGCCTATCCCACAGACTACTGTACTATTTCCCTAAGGACTTATTCCTCAAGGCTGGGAATCTGCCAACCTCTCACTTCCACGAGAGTGGCAAAGCAGGGCCATATCACAAGATAAGATATGGGATCATGCCTCATAACAACACCTTGAAAACGTTTTCAATCAGCTACAGAGCATTTTTTCTGTCCATCAACCTGTGGAAACCACAGTGGGCTGAGCTCAGCACTTGCTCTTGCCCACCGACCCTCCAGTGCATGTTGCAAGGTGCAAGCACAAACCCTGCTGACTCCTTGGCACTGACTGGCCCCTCCTTTATGGGCTGTCCCAGTGCTGCTAATCAGTCACCCAGTAAAAAGCAAAGGAGCTGGTCTACGTGCTCAGAGGCTGGTGCACACGGAATTGGCTCACTGACCTCCGCTGCTGGACGTGAAGGTTAAACACAAGAGCGGATATGAACTTTGGACAATCATCAAAGATACACTTGGTAACGGAGGGAATGTTTAGAGAGGAGATAAACATAACTGCGAGGAAGGTCAGAGAGGGGGTCCTGGAATGACTGCTCATGTAGAGCCCTCCACCTGAAGGAATGTTACCCAGAGGGGCAACATCACAGGAGCTTCACTGCTGCATTCATTGGATTTACATTGGAACTTATACACTGCATAAGAGCTGCTTTTCCCACTGCAGCTACCCCGAGATCGGGCAGCATTTACACTGCAAGACATCTGCACCACTGCCATTGTCCTGCATGATCTTCACTGCTGCTGAATATAACTCTTTTTGTCCTCTTGTTGCCGCTTTTCTCTAGCAACTTGCTGCTTCAGCTGGGACATGTAGTGGGTTTGGTCTCAAATTAATGAGAGCCAAGTGGTATGCAATGTCACAACTGCTGTTAATGATGAACAAGGGCAGTAGTCCTCAGCCTCCCTAAGCAGTGCAACACCCACACCCCAGAGCTGGTCCATGTTTAGAGGTGCTGGGCAAGAGTCACAATGTCAAAAATTAGAATGAAAAAACCTAGGGGTGTGTGTGTGTCAAATCTGTGCTTCCCTTCTGGGTTCCAATTTATTTTTTTGTTTGTTTTGCTTGTTTGTTGTTTGTTTTGTTTGGTCCCGTCCCCCCCCCCCAAACCAACAAAACACAACTAAACCAAAAAAAGGTAATTAGGAAAAACTTACCTTCTTCATTACTTATTATCTTACTGAAACAAATATTGCCTTACACTTTGAAACTCTCAGCCACAGTAATACGAGTGCAGAAGGTTCTTAACTTCCAACTCTCTCTCTCAAAGAGCAAACAGGAAAATGGTGTGAGCAACACACACATGAGCTCTCCCCAGTAACTCCAGCAACGGGACTCAAAGTAAGGCTGTTCCAAATGGCAGTGGAATAGGAAGGAGGACAAGTGTTTCAATCTGATATACTTCAATGACTTTACCAGCCTGAAAGCTCTTCCTCTAACAGAGGCCGTGTCTGGCACAATGTCTTTATCTGCTCCTTTATCTGTGCAGAGGAAAGAGTGCCAGCCCATTGCTTCCTATGAGCATACGTCAGCGTGGTTAATCTCTAACATCCCTCATCATGTCTTCACGTACAACACAGAGTTTACGTGATGCTCTACGTGTCTGTTCTCCTCTAACATCAACTCTGAAGGCTTCCACCAGCACCAGCCACACCTTGAACCGATGCCATCGCCAAGGCTCTGTGAGAAATGTGAGCGTTGGCTTGCAGCAGCTCATGCTGCTTCCCACTTCAGTCACAGTCTAAATACTGGCTAAAATAAACAGGCTATGGCTCCTGTCGTCACTGCATCTCCCTGTCCTGATTCAACCTTACCCTGGGAAACTCGCACTGAGTCAGAGGGAGTTTGTCCTGAGCGAGGGCTTCGTGCAAGGAAGAAAGGTTTCAACCTCTGACATCACCTGGGGACACGCAAAGGGGGGAAAGTCCAGGGAAGAGATGAAAGGTTTGGTTTGTGTGGATTTTTTAGATGAATGAGCTTGGCCCCACAGGGAAGGGACAAAATTTAGGGACCTTACAGAGAACCTTTTAAAGAAGTCACAACACAGCAAACTGGCCACACTTATCCAGAACTGAAACAGATTGGTCATGGAAGTAGTGTTGGCTTGTGTGGTCCTTGATCTCCTGATTTCCTTGCCTGGGTGCGGATGTGTTGAAAGATGAGAGCCCTCAGCCAGAAAATCTTCTGGCAGCTCCTTGCCTAAGCATACAGAGTTTTATCTTCCTCTCCAGAGGCCCCATTTTAGCTTTTTAGAACAAAATCAGCTCTGGCCTGTTCAGATAAAAGCTCTCCCCTGCCACCTCCTAAAACACTAGCCCTGGAGGAACAGAATACACCCAGAGTTTCCCTTCTGTCCTTATGGATTGAACCACCCACCTTGGGCTTCCAACACAAGAATTACCAGTAAAATAGCCGGACTTAAAAGCACAGGAAAATAAGGATGCTCCCATCTCCCTACTAGCCAAGCTGCCTGCACAGAGAAGCAGATTTTGGCTTGTGCTAGAAAAACAGAGCTCTAATGAGGAAAACCATCCCAAGAGGTACTTTCAAGCCCAAATGCCAGTACTGAGGGTATTTATTACATTATTACTGACTGGGTTTGTACACTTTGCACAGAATTTCCACTGCAGATGCTTGTTTGAAGGCCCAAAGTATGGCTGAGCTGCAGTGCTTGTGTTACAGGTGGCCAACAGTGTACAGCAACTTACACTTGTGAATCTCAAAGGGGTTCAATGGGATTTTAACTGAAGGAGGTAACAAGCTCACATCTGAATCACACCAAGTGGAAAAGCAGGTCTGAATGCCAGCTCTGATGATGTTCTGTAGAGAGATCTCCCTACATCTGCTATGTTAGAAGTACTACAGCTGGCTGCCACCCTGACATCCTTTAGGAAGAGGATCTGAAACTGAAAAAAACTCTAACTACAACAATATTTACACCTTTCCAAGCCATGGCTGAA
Organism: Pachyramphus minor; assembly: GCA_013397135.1. Classification (NCBI taxonomy): domain Eukaryota; kingdom Metazoa; phylum Chordata; class Aves; order Passeriformes; family Tyrannidae; genus Pachyramphus; species Pachyramphus minor. The sequence goes on from VYXB01002933.1 coordinate 433,215, forward strand.
ATCCTTTATGGCAAGCAGACTAGCAGTTTCAAGAGCTGTTGTTACCTATTTTATCTGTAGGAGATTTCACATGGAGGCACAGTAAGGAAACCGAACCAAAGGAATAGAGTCGTCACGATGAACACAGCAGTTTAACTGGTCACCTCAAAACCTCACTGCATAAGGTAGTCCCTTGCTTTAACTGCTTGTAAATCACTCTTCACGCTTCACTAAACATCCCTGATCTGTATTTTCAGCACTCTGCTATCCTATGAATCCAGGCTTTAAAAGCCTTCAAATCCAGGCTTTAAATGCCTTTGTCAATAAAAGCGGTTTGGAAGCACATCTCCGTTGGCTGATGAGTCCTGTTCACTCACACCAGTTTAAGCATCCCATAAAGTTGTGCAGCCAAATTCCCTCCCTGCCCACAGCTTCCTGCATTCTCTCCTCTCCACCTGGCTTTAGAGTTTGGGCTCCTGTACGCTGGTGGAGCATCCGCATCTCCCAAGTTATGGAATGGCTGGCTGGCATTTACTGCCCCAGAGAAAACCAGTATGGCTTTCCAAGGCTGTGCCTAGATGAGATGCTGGGGTTTTTTGTACAGTGCAGCTGTTCCATTGTGTAGTTTAGACAAAAAAGTTCCCATGAATCTCAAAAGTATGAAAACATTTTGCTGGGCCACCTACAGCAGCTTCCGTTGTGTGCCAGTAATGGGAACAGCAGCAATACGTTAATCAAACAATCCTGCTGAGCTTAATGTGTGGGGCGTGTTCTGCCTTGCAATTCTTTTCTTCCAGTAACTGGTGGATGACCCAGTTATAGGTTTATGGTGATGATTTTTTTTTTTTTCACTGCAGTAATTAATTCTGGGAATTTTTAAAGCCTGCTGCATTGTTTTCAAGAAATTGAAATGTCCTGCATCTCTATGTGATCCCTTAAATACCACACCAGAGGAGGAGTTAAAACCAAGCAACAATATTCCCCTTGAATGAGCTGGCTGGCGCCTTGAAGACATCCTTTTTCTAATGTGGAAAAGGCAGGCTGTAATTTTCAGGAAATCTTAAAAAGGATCAAATAATCAGCAGAATTGTACCAGGACTGTTCTCTTCCCCAAAAAATTCCTTTTGGATTAAATACTTTGCTCAAGCCATTCTAAACAGTGTGAAATAAAGATCATGTACATTTTGACCTGCAATGTTACCACAGATTAAAAGTATTCAATGTTTTCTTTTGCAAGTTCTGCTTCATAGAGGAAAGAAAAGGGGATGACAGGTGAAAGTGACTTTTTCAGGGAGAAGGGGCAGACAAAACCATCATGCCCAGCTCTGTTACCTGCTGCAGCCTGGACTGACTTTTGCTAGATTAGTGTCAGGTGCTGATCTCCTTAATTACAGTGAGGGCTGTTCTCCTCTGAAGCTGCTTTGTCTGATTCTAACAGGACTAACAAGGAAATACAAGATTCAGGAGAAACTGGCATTATCCATAACATCAAAGAATCATTAAATGGTTTCAGGTGGAAGGGATCTTAAGGACCATCTCGTTCCAACAGTGCTGCCATGGGCAGGGATGCCACCTATGACATCAGATTGCTCAGGGGCCCATCCAGCTTGGCCTGTTGGACACCTATAACCTCTTGGTAGGTAGGATAGGTTTTGGCTAGAATATTTTCACCTAGAACTCTGAACAAGGACAGCTACTTTATACTCCTAGCCTTGCTTGCTGACTTACACAGGACTCAGATAAGGTGCTTTTACCTCTTGGAACATTTACATTCACCTTTTCCCCTTTCTCCATCACCACCATCCTTTGCCTGGCTTCACTGTTAGACTCCAAGCGCTGCAAAGCAGGATGGATTTCCCATCATGGCAGTAGCAGTGCTGAGTTTCAAATTTTTTTTGAAATGGATGTCAGTATAATGTCATTAATCACAACAGTCAAATGGAAGCAAACATTTCTGATTTTCTCTGCATTGGTAAACCTTGGTGCCTCGCCCCCAGGATGTTCAAACTGCCACTGATACAGCACATGGACCAGCTTTGAGAGTGTCACAAATTTTGGAGAAGCAAAGGTAGGCCAGAGCTACAACAAAACCTTTTCTCTTTCTGCCTCATAACAGACAATACAGAAATTTATTCATTCCCTAGAATTTACACTCAGTAGCTTCTTCATTGTAGCATGATGCACTATTAAGTAAAGAGAATGGTGAATGCAACTGCAGGCAGTGAACAAACAGCTATTTGGAGATAAGTCAGGCAGCTAAATGGGCCCTTATGAGGCCAGTGCCACTGAACCCAGGACTCGGATGCCCAGTTAGCTCCATCATGGGCCAGAGAGTTGGCCCACAGCCTGTGTTGGAGGGAGACAGATCTTTGGTTAGTGCACAGAGGCGGCTCTGATCCCCTCTGCGATGCATATGACACACTGGTATGACTCCATTTGGGCTGACAAAGTGAGTATTTCAGCAGTAACACTAACGAAGCCTGATTTACCACTCTCATTTGCAGACCACGTTCCTACACTGTCAACACCACTGCCCAAATTCCTCCATCCTTGCCATGACCATCTTTCAGTTCTCTCTTCAGCAAGAACACTTTACTTTTCCGCGTGTCCTGTCATCCAGCCCAGGGCAACCTCAGCTTTCTATACATCCCCTACTCTTTCCCCAAGCAAGCAGTGGCATGTGCCAGGGCTGGTGCAGAGCCACTGCCCTGCTGACAGGAGCTGCTGTGGGCAAAGACTAGGATGCTAACCGATGTCACTGCCAAGGGGTACATGCTGAAAGCCAGCAGGAGAGGAGAAAGGAAGGTACAGATGGCACATAAAACATCAGGTAGGACCAACACAGCATTACCTTCACTTTTTCTTTTGCTGACTAGTAATAAGTAAAAATTTTCTGCAGGAAGGATTGTTCAAGGTGGTCTCAGAATTAACCCCATGGTGCCAAGGCCAATTGGATCTAGATAGGGCAGCAGTGGCAGAGGCATGATCAGCATCTCCATCCCTGCCCCTGGGATCCCACCCAGCTGTCCAGGGCAGTGATATCTCCTACAGCACAAACAGCCTTTTCCACAGAGGAGTCACAGCTCGATTCACAGGCTTTTGTGAAAGCTTATTCAGCTCGGGCTCATTCATGCCTCTTCAGCCACAGGAACTAACACTTCACTCCTTCCCCAGCCCCGGAGCTGTTGGAGGGCCATTACTGCTCCATGGGACAACAAAACAGACTCCCTGTCTCAGCCCAATGCCTTGGGCCAAGCAGGTTTGTCCTAACAGAGAGCAGAGGCTCAAGTCACTTTGTATCAAGCCACTCAGGGCCTGGGGAGAGTTTCACTCATGAGAGTGGGCACACACAGGATTGCCTACCAGACTCTTCCCCATGGCCCCAAGGCAGCCTGCAAACCCAAACAACCAGGGACCCCAAACTTCTCACACTGCTTGCTTTCTCTCTCCTCTCCTCCTGATGTCAATTCCTGGTGCAATCCCAGAAATAACATGGACAAATTCTTGGTTTGCTATTTTTGGCAGCTCCTCCCACCAAGGAAGGAGGGAGATTACACTGCGGGCTATTCAGGCAGGCTGGCACGCCAGCCACAAACACGCTTTCTAGCCCGTACGGCCCTAATGATAAATCCTGGCCCCGCTGAACAGACAGTTTTGGCTTCAGAGAGCGTTTGGAAGGGCCAGCGCTGTGCTAGACAACCCGCCTACACGTTTAGAAGGTGCTATTTATTTATTAAGTCTATTTAATGAGTAGAAATAGAGCTGCGTGGTGGGCACGGTGACCGAGGGTGACCAGTGTGGGATGAGAGGCTCCTGGCTCTGGGGCATGTTAAACACACACCGCCTGGCACCACCACCTGGGCTGCAAAGATAAGTAGCCGGGTGATCACCTTTTAATCTGAGCATAATTAGCAAGAGGCAGATGTCCATCAGCAGCCAGGCCAAGGCAAACGGGGCCATTTGCGGACACCAAGCCACAAAGACACCTCCTGTGCCTAACCCGGCGCGTCCCAGGGACGCAAGCTCGGGAATAACATGGCGCAGCGTTTCATCGGGCTGCCGCAGGAGCTGTGTACGGTGCACGACAGCACTCGCACCTGAAAATGCAGCTTTGTGTTGTGGTAGGTGGCAAATGAAAGAACATTCTGTTACTCTGGGTCTACATAGCGTTTACTACACCACGGCACCACTTCTAGGAATCTGCCTTCAGTGATAACAATAATATCATTGGATTTTTCCTTTTTTTTTTTCTCTGAATACAGTGCCTACGCACAGCTCAGAGCAGCGCAAAACTGAGAAACACACCAAACAAGGCTGGTTTAAAGAAAATCAACAGATTGTTTTTGAATTCCCAAATACTTAAATGGTCAAAAACCTGACACAGTCCCAAGTTGAAGACGATTTTTAAGGAAACTACAGGGGATCTCTCATGCTCATGCATAATAGATGGGTTGCACCCAAATGAATCATGCCAGGCCTAAAGTTGAAATGTTGAATTATCCCTTTCGGGGCATTGAACCTACAATATGGTCCCAGAAGGTCTACCTCTTTCCCAGCTGAAGCTTTGTTTAAACAAAAGTTTCAACTTGACCTGTTTAGATCCTACTCTAGTTCTACATTTTTACAAATTCCTACACTGTTCAGACTTAAGACTTTTAGTTATCTGATCACAAAATTTCAGAAAAAAAAGTCAGAAATCACAATTTTTAGAGGAAACAGGCAAGAATGTACCCGAAGAGGAGGCTGGCCATCTTTTGGCTTTGATCCAGAGCCACATCTCATTGTAGCTGGCATCACAGACAGGATTAACTGGGCAGCACCTCAAATCCTTGTACCTGCAAATGAATCTGTAACTCTGAATTACAAGCCATAACAGCACTAAAGAACATCATTTGAGAAGTTTGAAATCTCCAGAGTCAAACAAACTGGGGACACACAGGAGCATTACATCTGTGAGACACTGGGTCCTGCTGTGGAGGCAGATTGTCACCATGGTCCCAGAATTATGGATTACAGTTGAAAACCCTTCCTGTTACATACAGAGCAAGCAAATGTTACATGTCCTAGTCCAAAACCTACTTCCTAGTCCTGTCTTACAGATCTCATACTTTCTGCCACGTAGCCAATTGTGTGGTGGCTGAAAGAACAAATTTTGCCAGAACACAGCAAAATCCATAGAAGACGTGCACGGTTTGAAACCCACGAGTGTTGTTACTCAGAACACAACTAGTGGGGGCCTTCAGATGACAGGGTGGGAGAGGAGGAGAATCTCCAGAAGTTGGCACCATCTGGTTCATGGGATATTGAAGTGGAGAAACTTCATTTCCTGATGAAAATCAAAGTCTAGCTCAATGCCCTGACCAGCAGCCACACCAGGTCACCAAAACCTAACGTCATGCCTCAACTGGAGCAAAGACATGGGAACATTTATGTTACATCCAGATACAGATTAAGAGTAGTCCTCTGTAAAATAGGTTTAAATTGAGCCAACCAGTCTCTAAATAACCTAGGCCGAGTGTAAATTACACCAGTTTTCTTCAGGGGGGGCAGCCAGTAAATAAACTCCATGATGTCAGGGAATGGTGGAAGATTCTGCCAGGCCAGATGGAGTTGTCCAAAAGGCTTCTGACTTGATGATTTTAGTACAAAGAAAGCCCAGATGTTTGTAACTGTTCATGGGCCAGAAACACACAGCACAGCCCTCCCAGCTAGATCTTCAAATATATAAATGCTCAGCCTTCACAGTGCTTTTGAAGACGCTGGATCACAACAACTGACTGGACTGCCAGCAAGTAATGCTCATCACTTTATAAAGCACATTAATTTGCCCAAACAGTACTACTCTGTGCTACAGCAGCTTTAATCCTATTGAATAGTGCACATGACTCCTGCTAAGACAGGTTCCGAGGACTTCCATTTTCCTCCTCCTCGGCAAATGCCCATAATGTTCCTCAATTTTCTGAGCTGCAACTTTTCACACTGCTTTCTCTGCCAGCATTGGCTTTCATTATTTCTTTTAAATATAAACTTGGAGCAAAACCTCTTCAGATGTTTCAAGTTACGAATGGGTGGAAAAAATATCATTTTCTACATTAAAAAGAAAGTTTTGTGTGCAATGCAAGGGAGACACACAGAAGGAAAGAGGCAGGGAATAGCTCAAAAATGGCAATACTTTGAAACCTGAAACTTGGCATGGTAACAGTTCCTGACAAAGTGTACGCATTGCTAAGTTTAGAAGAAATTGTGGTTGTAAAATAAAGCTATGAACACTTGAGAGTACACCCTGGTGCACAGACAGCAGAGGACACTGTTTGGATTTAGTTATTAACCCATGGAGGTGGCACGGGCAGCCCTGGGGACTGTTCTCTGCATCACAAGTAGCAACTGCAAATAAGGTCCCTCCAGGTCTCAAACCAGAACTCTCTCATATCTTAGGATAAAAAGAATAAAATAATTTAAAATTAAATTAAATTAAATGCCAAGGTCTTATCCTTCTGGTGCATATCAAGCTATTTGATTCAGGGTGTACAAAATCAGACAGCAGAGCCTTGAGTTTGGGCCAGTGAGCCACTAATTGGTAATTAATGGCTTCTGTACCAAACAATCTAATGCCTCTTTTGTTTAAATTATGAAAACTGAGTCCAACTAAACCTCCCCATTGCTCTAAGAGTGACCTGCCATTTGACAGTCATATTCCTCCTGCGTGTAAATGCTCCCTATTTCATTCAGTCACAAGGGGATGCAAGGGGAGAGACAATGTCAAGGCAGGCAGAGCATAGATGGTTGCCTGGGAAGACCCTCCCATGGCAGGGGTAACATTCCCTTGGTTAAACAGGGAAAACACCACCAGATGAGAGTCCCAGCACACCAAGGATGAGTAATTCCAGCAGCAGGGAGCAGCAATTACATCAGACACCTTTCCTTACACCAGGACAGAGCTGGGACTGGTTTAGTTTTCAGTGACAGGTACAGCAAGCACCCTGAACACAGAACAAGTTACACATTCACACTCGGAAAAAACGGAAGCTTTCAGGTCTTGTCCCCTGCCCAAGAACACCCACAGAGAAACACCATGAGAAAAACAGGCTGCTCAAGCAAGGCCAGGTTAAACCCAGCACCAAAGGTGGGAGAGAGCCAGCAATCCTGTAAAGGATTGCAGCAAGGAGGAGAGATGTTCCTCCTCTGGCTGGGCAAGGGACAGGTGATGGAATTTAAATTGGAAGGATAATCTCTTATTTGAGACTGGGATTAGGATAACCTGGACAGATAGGGATATTCTTCGGTACACAGGTGTCCACCTGCAATTTGTAGGTATCTGCACAACACTGACATGTGCAGATGAGTTAATGCAGAGCCAAGAGAGGCCCTGATGGCAGCTGGTGAGGTCAGAGAACCAATGCAACACCAGTTCTTACACACCAAAGGTGAAATCATACTCAGATTTGCGCTCCCAGGCTGCACAGAGGGTGAGCAGGAGTATCTAATTTTTGGTGGCTGTCCACCAGCTAACAGCTCCCCAGCATATCAGCTGGGTATTTGCACAAAGTGCTGATTCCAAGTGTTCACCATTCACAGATCTCACAGCACCGACCCAAGGAAAGCAGGTAGAAAAAAAGTAGATTTAGCCCTATTTGAGGCAGGATAAAGTGCATAGCAGCTCTGAGTTTCAATGCAGCTGAGTTCTGCTCATCAGTACAGGTACCTGTAATCTGGCCTCTAACTGTCCCAAACTGCAGAGGTGTTCAGGAGCCTTGCACACAAGAACATTCCCATGAAAAGTTAGGAATAACAGCAGCTCCATTTGATTTTTATATGCAAAGTACACACACTGTGGTTGAACAATCAGCTGCAGCAGCACCTCACAGGGCTCTGACAGCTCCCCTTTTCCCCTAGATTTAAACTAGGAGACTTTTCTGGATGAGTGAGCCTGTCTGGAAGGAGCCTGCCAGCCTTTGCCCTGCTTACTGACATTTCCAACAAAAGGTTCCATTTGTGTAATTTGGGAGAAGAGCTCTCTGTTTGCCCACCTTTAAAAGCTGGACTAGAGCAATCAAACCCATTTCACTCGGGAAATTCTGTCTGGACACACAGAGGCAAACACAGAAGCTGGAGCTCAGCGTGCCCCTGTAAACACCACATTTCCTTCCTCACACACACATGCAAAAAAGTGGGATGGTTTTGAACACCCTGTGTTCAGAGAGGTCTTTCATTTTAGCTATCCTGGGTCAAAGCAAATAACATCACATGGTACCTCAAGGTGGTTTCTCTTGGCTTTTTATACTTGGAAAACACTGAGCACATTTTTAGGGATCCAAGTATTGTCCAAACAGGCACTGGCATCACTTCATATTAGTTCCATCATACTCTGTGCTGTAACCATGGAAAATAAAAAACCTCGGCCAGGGGAGAATGACCTGAACTTTGATCTGAAGCAAACCTTGCACAAGAGGTTGGAAAAAAATTCACATATGCAAATTATTTTAGCATTTGTAATTTTTCAGCATAGTTTTTCCTTTTTTTTCCACTGTTCTGGAGAAAGGCAAGAATAGGAAATCGAAATCCCCAAGAGAACTACTACAACATATTTTGAACACAGCTTATTTGGAAGGGAAGTCAGGAACACAGCACATAAAAGCCTGCTCTAATGAGATTTGCAGTCCAAGTTTGCCAAATTTAGGACATTTGTATATTGGGAATTTTACAGGCATCCAAACTGGACTTAATTGAATACAAAACTTGTGCAATGAAACCCAAGATACAAACTGAGTACACTGACCTCACACAGCATTTGACCAGTTGAGAACAGGAGGTTTTGGGGAGCATTTTGGTGTGTCAAAGAAACCAGCTAAAATGGCTTTCCATGGGTGCATTCTCTGACTACAGAAATGGCTGCAACAAAGCTTCTCTGGCATCAGGATCCTGGCAGAATCAAAGAAAAGGTTTATCAATTTGCGTGGATAATGAGAAGATGTGTCTGGGAATAAATGACCCTTGTGCTCGGGGGCTGAACCTGGGAGATGCCAGCAGGAAAATGTCTCCTTTGGATGGTATGGACAACCATCTCCCAGCTCATCCACTGTGGATGAAACAGCCTACGGAGGAGGTAGGATGTGAAAGAGGGTAAGAGGGACTTTGGTAACACCATGAATTTGTCTGTGTGGTGAAGAACGTTGGAAAACCAGATACTTTGCTAATACTTTCAATCCTACATTAATGATCCACTGAGTGTTGTTCCTGACCCTGAGCTATATGGGGCAGGAGCGGGCCTCATCCTGCACTTGGTGTAGGATTACCTCAGCATGAGCACAAATACATTAAAACACTATATGCCAAATGAATGTGTATCTGAAACAAGCTTAAACCAAGGTAACTTTTCCACAGGAAACTGTGTCACCGAGTGATCTTGCAGGTGATATCTTTGATTCTGCTATATTCAAGAAAGCCAGGTGGGCCACCAGCAAGTGTGAAACAGCCAATGTAGCCTTGCAGCAAGCATGAATTTCAGGACTGACCTAGAGAGCTGAGACCACACAACATCTTTCTTCTCCCACCGAGGACCAAATGTGTGGCTGTGCTCCAGCTGTAAGGAGAATCATGTAACTGAGACAATACCAGGGAGACAAGAGCAGCCTGGAGTGCCACCATTTCAGCCAATGTGTGTTTTTGTCAGGGGACCAGTATCTCGAACTCACACCCCATTTGTTAGTCTCTCCTCTCCCATGGGAGCTATTCCGTGGGTGAAGCAGAGGAATTCACACCAGGTCTCTCACTCTCCCTGTTTCCCATCAGCAGAGTCCTTTTAAAGGGAAAAATCAGGCAACAATTAGTGATGTACATACAAGCATTTCTGCCAGCATAGTTCTGCAAGGCAGGGATATGAAGAGGTGTGATCCTGCACTGATGGAGCTGGGCTGGAAACAATCCTATGTGTAGATACAGCTAAACCAGTAAAATATCCCCCTCAGTTGTTTTGGGGTTTTTTTTAAACAAAGATGACTTGTGTTGTGCTGTATGTCTGTGTCTGCAAAAAGGTATATTTTTTTGCTTTACATTCTGGCAGTACAAAGCACATCTATGTCCAGATGTGGAAGCATTTTTTGGGTGTCCTATTTTGGGCAGGTGTTCATGGTATAGTGAAGACCTCACATTTTCTGGAATAGATGAATGCAACTCAGACACATCTCAAAACTTCTCAGCTTACTGGGAAGACATGAGGAAGGGGGGTGAAAGCAGAGAAGACTTTCAGAGGTCTGCTCACATGCATAAAATGAAAAGCAACTGCATTTTCAAACCATGTTAGTCTCGAGAAAAAGCAAGTAATAAGTCTTACTGGGGGTTTGGTGAATGGATGGAGACAGGGCAGACGAAGAGAGAAATAAACACAGCTGAAAAAAAATTCTGATTTCTGATCAAGGGAATATATTCATGGAATATGGCATGTGGTATTAGCCCAGCTGAGCACACAGCAGCAGCAGGCACTGCGGCCCACAACCGCAAAGTGAGCGAAAGCGGTTGGCAGCAGCAGTCCATAAAAAGGACATAAATAATTAGAGTTCTTCTAAGTAAGGTCAAATTTTACCTGCTGCTTCTCTTCCCCTACTTAACAGTCAAAGGAGATGGCTCGGAATGATTCAGGGAGAGTTTTGTGCAGGTAAATCTCACAGCAAGGTAGAAAAATTGAAAATATTCAGAGCCTATGTGTTTACCACAAACTTCACTGTACATTAAATGCAAGCTGAGCCCTGAACTCAGCAAGTCCTGACAGATTAGTTTGCTGCATCCTCGAAGCAGTTTTCCTGATGGGAAATTGGTTGCTGACACCTTGAACTGTTTTAAGATGCTGCTAGAATTTTCACATCCTGTCCCACAATATGGTGGGTCCCCTGGATAACTGCAAGTGCTGCCCCTTCCACTTCTCACAAAAAGGGGGAAATATACAGCATTATCTGCAGACAGGGACTGAAAGGGGGGTTATTTTTTAAAAGATTCAAGGTAATTTAAATATCCTTCCCTTTGATGCTGCTACACAAGTGGTTGATTGGAGGTGTAGGGTGGAGGTGGCTGGAGTATAATCATCAGTTCCTCAATACCATGGACACACTTGGACATTTGACTTTGCATCATCTTCCTACCACAAACAGCCTTTCCTTCTACAGCTTAATGGAAAAACAACACAGTGAAGAATTTGGAAAACACCATGTAAAGAGAGCAGCCAAGATTATTATTATGGTAGAATTTGTACTTTGTATTTTAATGCAAAAACCCCTGGAAACATCTGACTGATCTCAGTCTCCCAAAGGAAAAGATCCTTGTTTTCATAATTCTACTTCAGGTAAAGAAACATCCAGGAAAAATACAAGCAGTGCTCAGTGGCTGGATCTTTATCATCCACCTTCAAGCATCCATGTTCCTCTGTAAGACAGCACAGAGAGTAACTGTTCTTGCTGCTGGCCATTTCATACTGAAAATCCCAGCAATTCCCCTTCAGCACAAAGACATCCATCAGAAGGAAAGTTATTTCAGATCTGACAGGCAGTCACGGGCAGAGGAGGATTGTTACATAAAGCATCAGTGGGAGTAAACAGGAACATTACTTATAGGCAGTAATGCCTCCATCTCGAGGGACCCTCACTGTACCACACAGGCTCTGGGACTCCTCCGAGTGATTAAATGCATACATTGGCTCCTTGGCAGCTGTTCAAGACTTCATACCACATACCTGCCTTTTGTCCTGTATTTTCTGCTTGTGTGCACTTCTGCTGATGTTATCTCTCTCCATCTGTGGAATTTGCACTTAGCACATGAGGGTCCCTTCTGTCAGCAGCCAAAGGATGGAGCAACAAACACACCTTGGCTTCTAAGGAGCCTTCACAATGCCTGGGTAAAGATTTCCCCACTTCAACACATTGTCCCACTGCAATGTCACACAACCATCACTGCTATTTACTGGTTTGGAAGCACTTGGTACCCATTTGGTATTTTCCTAACAAAACTGTGCAAGGAGAAGTGACCATAAGCATGCAATTATGACAGTCTCCAAGATGAGAGAACCCCTGCCAGCCAGCACAAACTCACAGATCAATGGTTGTGGCACAAGGTAGACACAGAAGAAACTTTCTGTCCTTTGGCTAAGCAAATTTTCAAGCTCCCTCTGCTTACAGCACGACCTCTCCTAACAGCACCAAGCGGAGGAACCATAGCTCTGTGTTGCTTTGCTGTCCAATGTTCTCACATACTGTGCCCCTGAGAATGAATCCATCACTCAAACATCACATACAGCCTCTTAAATTGACATTCCCTCAGTCAAACCTCCCAGATGAAAATGGGGCTCCGTAGGAAATAACCCCCTTGCAGGACCTTAGACAACACCAGGCCACCTTCCCTTACAGAGCATTATTCCCTTTGGGCAGGACAGCAGTGCAAAGATAAGTGAGTGCTACTGCCACTACACAAACGTACCCCCATCCTCTTAACTCATGAACTAATGTATTGGTTTTCTGTCTCCTGTTTTGTGCCATGTATCCTGGGTGACTACCACCGAACAAAATCACTGCTGGAATTGTCAAAGCCGGCTTTTTCTCCAGGCCTACAGCCAACAGTGCCTTCCCACTGCCCTTTTGGGAAGCATTATGTAGGCTCTTGGTTCTGCTCCCTGGCTTCTGTTGGCATCTAAAGGGACATGCCTGACAAAACCCTTTCCATTCCAAAACCCCATGCACAGGATACGTCTGGGAAGGAGTTAGTTTTCCCCCTGGCAGCCCATATGGTGTTGTTTGAGATTTGTGACTTGATCAGTGCTGATCAAGCACCAGTGTTCTGGTTCCTGCTGAACGGTGCTCACAGAGCATTAAGACCTCCCTTGCTCCTCACTCCCAGGGAGTAGGGCTGGGAGGGGATTCAGGTGGGACCAAAGGAAGGTTAGCCTTTCCATGGTAGCTGTTGCTCAGAGACTGGCTGGGCATCAGTCTGATGGGAGGTGGTGAATGACTGTTTTTGCAGCACTTACTCCCCTCCCATCTTTGTTTTCCTTCAGTTACTGAAATGTCTTTATCTTGACCCAGAAGTTTTACTCACTTTTGCCCTTCCAATCTTCTGCTTACCACCCCTGGGAGGGGAGGGAATGAGCAAGTGGTCAGGTGAGTGTTCAGCTGCTGGATGGGGTCAGCTTAAACCCTAAACCCCTCAAAAGTATGAAACCTTCCTTTAGCTGTGTCTCAAATTGTCCTGCATTCTGATTTTTTTCAGATCTCATCCTCACTTCAGACTTTAGAACAGACTAATTCAAATAAACACTAATTAAAGCCATGTAGGGACCCGAGTCACCTGTAAGGCATCACAATAGTTTTCAGAAGCTTTCTGGAGCTCAACATTTGACATGTAGAAGGTAAAGTCATGCATTGGGGCAATGGCATTTGGACTGGATTTGGATTCCCAAGCCCTTCCCTCCTAGGAGTCCAGTATCCCTGAGAGACCGAGAAAGCAGGAAGAGGAAGAAGCAGTCTCTGTCCGTCAGTTTTGTGTGCGGCTCTCAGCCGTGCCCATCTCTGGATTTTGTTCTCAAGCACTGAAAAGTTTCAGGCTGCTCAGGCAGGGAGAGCTGCACTTTTGGAGGCTGTCCAAGCCATCCATTAGGCTTCTCTTGGTGAATAAATTGTTCTGCTTGATTCATGGGCATCACTGGTGTCTCTGAGGGGAGTTAACCAGAACGTAACCAGGACTGGCGCACAGTGCTGCGCAAACAACTGGGACCAATTTGATCAACACTGAAACAAACAACATGAGTTTTATTCTAGTTGACATGTAAGTTAATTGACTCCTGAAAAGTAGCTTTCCACATTTCCACAAGTATGTGACCACCTCCAAGCCCCTCATTTCACACATGGTCTTCCCTAGCATTCTTTGCAGCATTTCCAGTCCTCATTTTCTTCGCCAGCTTGTCAGAGCCACCAGGTGATTTTCATACACACTTTCCCCACCTTTCTCTGCACACACAGCTAGAAAAATCTCAATGCTTGGACCAACTGTAAAGGTTTCTGCACTTCCTACAGCATCTTTCCATTGCAACATCACTACTGTGCTCCTCTGAGCAAGCTTGGGACAGCAGCACTTCACAGAGTCACATCCCAGCTCCATGGTTCTGAGCTAAAAGGTGAAATCTGCTTCAGCTCCCTCAGGAGCTGCTGCCTGGCCAGCTTGGTGCAAAGTAATCATCACCAACAGCTCCAATGACTATAATTTTAACTTTCACAGTTATTCTTCCTCACTGGAGGTATCAAACTGCACTGGGTTCCTGATCAGGGTCTCCATCAGACTCTGCTTCTCCTCTTTCTCCCGTCTTGGCCTTGCACAAGACTCTTTTCTGCCTGGTGGAATGCAATTCAAGTCTGCTGACACTCAACCTTGCATGAAGAGTCTATTGACTCAGGATAACAACAAGTGCTTCATTAGCAGTTCTCTCAGAGGGTACAGCGATAACAACCAACGTCCCAAGATGGACACACACACACCCCTACAAGCCCCACAGCAGAAGCTATGCAGGTAAGTGAGCAGGAAAGAGTTTAGTCACAGTGTAAGAGCTAGGCAGGCTTGCAGAAGTGTTTCTGAGCAGCTACTAAGCCCTCAGAAGCCAACCTAACTTCAGCCAGGCAGAGGTAAATTTTGAGGACGCCCATTAAGGTTATTCAAGGTACACCCTTTTCCCTGCAGAATAACCAAATGCATCTCTGGCCTATCATCTGCAGTGCAAACACTACCCAAACGCTTCCAGTGCTGACAAATATATTCTTCCATCATTGCTCAATTGCTGTTTGCTCAGTTTAGCTCTGTGTATATTATAATAGCATCCAAAGACAGAGCCAGCCTTCAAAAGCAGATGAATCTGAAATTACCAACAGAGGAATTTTCGCTCTGAGGTCTGGATGAGAGCATAAAATAACTGAACTTTGTTCCTGTGGCTTATGACATCATCTGGCCCCTCTCTGACTGAAAATATTTCTATTCCTCATTCCAGCCCATCTGTTCTTCAGAAAACTCCTTCTCTCTATTTACTTGAAAAACAATTAACTGGAGGCAAAGGCACTCCCCCAGAGGAAAGTATGTTTATAATTAAGGGAAAAGCACTACATGTTTATTCCCGCTGGTGCATGTGCATGCAGACACACGTGTGTGCACATGCCTATTTTTAGCTACACTGTCAAAATCAGCCTAATATTTCACAGCAAAGGAGGCCTTCTTGACCCGAAAAACACATCATTACTTCTAATTAGGAAAAAAAAAGAAGCAGGATCGTCGAAAATATCTCTCTGCAGGGGAGATGTGCTGTGAGATGACGGGACTTTTCCCTGCTGTTATGTTTGCTTTAGCTTTAATTTACTTTGGTGTAACAACTGAGCCCAGTGAAACTTGTCAGCTAGCAGGGGAAGGAAGAAGTGGGTTAGGAGACCTTTCTGTGTGGGTTGGGAAAGGCATTTTGGGCCATCTCTTCAGATGATAAAGTGCACTTGTTCAACAGAGGTTCATCTCATTCAGCACAACCCTCACCTGCATTTAGAGTCTCCCTGGTGCTGCACCTTTTTTTGCTCTGGAAGGAGAATAAGCTGAAGTGGTACAAACACTTTCTTTTAGTGCAACCCAGGCCATCAATATAAGAATTAATTCCACTAAGGCAGTTGTAACAAGAGAAGTATTCTTCTCCTTCTTCCACCTATAACAGGGAAATTACACATTCCCCTTTGTCTTATCCTTCTTTATTATAGCCACCTCTGGAAAAAAACCTCACCAATTTACCACTTGCTGGGACAGTGCCTGCAATGAGGTGGGTCTCCACTGCGTTTGTGGCCTCAGGACACAGCTTTAGTACACACAGCAGCAGGAGCATGGAAAGAGTTTCATTGCATCTTCCCCAGAACAACACCCCCACGCCTGCCAGGTCACTGGGACACAAACACTGACGAAATCCTACATGACTCAGGGTTGAGCTCGTTTGAAACAGTGACTGCAAAGCCACATGAAAAGGCGTGAAACCCCCCCTAACAACTTCACTGCTGAACTCTCAGAAATGGTGGGCTCAGGGGAAATGCATTTGTACTGCTTGACAGAAGGACACCCCTCGGGCAAGGCTGCCCTGTGGCAACTCTCTCCTCTGGCAGAGCAGGGAGGCTGAGCAGACCCCCAGGATGTGCCTCCAAGGTGGTAGGACCCAGCAGGGTGCACAAGCTCAGGCTCAACCATTCCTCAGGAGTCAATTTAATTTTCCCAGGGCAGAGAAGAGACTGTATAAATTCGAATGGTGATACTTGGTCAGGTTTGTCCTTTCAGCTACATCTCCAAGCTCGACAAGAAATTCCACTGTACAGGACATGACATGCTGCACAACAGCTCAAACTAGTAGGGTTTCTAGGTAGGGTTGGAGAAGATCATTCATACTTCATGCCTCACTGTATTCTCACTATCTCTGTTAGAACCCTTAACATCTACCTAATTTGGTTTTTGATCCACTTAGGTCTGTACTGTAACCGTGAGTAATTGTATTACAAGGAACTCCACTGACTGAAGTCTTCTTTGCTGCTTGTGGTGCACCAACAATCATATCTTTCTAGATTCAGGGTCTATTCATGTGCTTCTGGGTTTTAATTCACACTCTGTTACGCTTAAAACAGAGAGGTTTCAGTGCAACTGCTGAAAAGATGGTGGCATATAAGACTATAAACACCTGAGCAGCAAATCACTGCACATTTTCTTTTGGAAAAAAAGAAGAAAAATACACACCAAGCAATTTGCTTGAAGTCTGCATTTCTGTTGAGGACAAAATGGGTTCACTGTGTCCTGCTTTATCCACAGGAGTACAGAGCACAAGTGGTTTGCCTTTCTTCTGTTATCTCCTGACATTGTCAGCAGACCCGGTTACGGCCGGAGTGCGTCTGGCAGACAGCTACACTCAGCCCATTTAGCTCCTTAAAGCAAAGTGGCCGTGCTCACAACAAATTGCTTTTCCCATACAGAATGAAACAGATCTTGCAAAGTGTATTATTTCAGAGAACAGAGTTTAAAGAAGTGGTTGGTTGCAATCTGTAGGCATCACAGATACAGCCTTGCTTTTATTACATGGCAATTTATTGGTGTAAAAGACCGAAGATCAAGGCCTTTAAATTTTTAAATCTCCTTATACATTCAGTTTCCAGATAAAATTATCTACATAGAGAAGTTACTGTCCTTTCCTACTGCAGTCCATTGGAATACAGCCCTTGACTTTAGCAGGAGCAAAGCAATCTGGTAATCGAGGAAGATGTTTTTCTACACATACAACTTACTCGTGCAAAATACACTTCTGAGTCCTTGAGTCTGACGTCTCTAACCCCTTCCTGACTCGTGGCATTGAAGTACCACACTGATTTGTCCCATTTGTTTTCCCAACCTTGCTGCTTTACACAATAACCTCTCTGACTTCCTGCACAGAACCTCTCTGCATCAGTCACATCGGCCACACCAGCATAGGAGTAGGTTTTTCTTCCTGCTTGTCTGTAGCTTCATCTTTCTACTTGCCTTCAGATAGCATTGCTAAACACTGACTTTTTTTCAAGCTTAGCCAGGACAGGCACGACCGATTTCCTGATGTCTTGGCACCCATCCAAACCATCCATTAGCCACGAGTTTACAAACTGATACATCTTCAGAAAGGCTCACGGGCAACACTATTGTTTCCAAAAAGAAATTAACTTCAGGTAAATGAAAATAAGATTTACTGCCAGGGGCAGGCTACATGCAGTAAATAACTCAAAATTTATGAATTGTCATCCATGAGACTCCATTCACATGCAGTGACAAGGGGCCCTTGGATCGCTCAGAGCGGTAACTCTCCATTAAACCGCTGCTGTTTACGTGCATCTCTAGAGGAGCTCTGGATGTTCATTACGTGTCCACAGGGCTGGGCACTACCCAAATACCATGTCAGGCCATCCCAGGCACATAATCCTGATAGTCCTGGTTGATGTGGCCCTGTATAGGAACTCCTGCCAGCACCTCCCCTTCCATTTCCCTGCTGCCTGCTACTTCAGCAGGTGATAAGGAGTGTTTGTGAGCCAGACAGGCAGCTTGTTCTGGGCAAGGGGCTGGTGAGAGACCCTTGGGTCCTTTGCACAAGCTGGAGTCCTTGGCACGCTGATCACCAAGGAACACCAAGGCCACAATGGAGCCCCAGAGATATACTGACAGGCAAAGATATTCCCAGCCTGCTGCTCCCTCCCACTGGCTGCTGTGGGCTCTTCAAGTCCAGCTTGTTGATAATCAGTAAAAAACACAACACCCAGACTGAGAGACCTGCCCTTCCCCCTCACACAGAACCTCTGGTCTTGCTCTCAGACCCCACAGTCTTCTCAACAGCATCAGTCCTGTGCAGCGAGAGGACCTTACCATCATCACACACAGATCTGCAAAGGCTCCTTCCTACCTTTGTTTTCTGTGTTTCCATTATTACTGAATTCCTCTAACCACACTTCAACCCAACCCCGTAATATTGCACTGCAGAACATGGACTTGATTTCTCACCCCTACACAGCTCCCCAGACCCTCAAAAACCCACATACTGCATGTCCCAAACACACCTTGCAGCAAGGGTTAGGAGCAGCACACCTCAGGCTTGATGTTAAACCAGACCAGAGGTTCAGATAAAATTGAGACCCATCAAAAAAATAAAATTATCAAGGCGAATTCACATTCTCTTTCTGAGGGCAACATGGTTTAACTACCAGGTCAATTCTACCATCAACTTTGCACACAGAGCTATGGAAAAATATCAGAATTTCACTCATGTTCTGGTTGTTGTTTGCAGTAACCAGTAATTCCTAATAACCTCTCAGAACCATCCATGTCTAACTATAGCAATAGATTCACAGGTAATGTGTAAAAAAAAAAAAATATATATATATAGATTACTTCAAACAATCTTTTAAAACTGAAATTCAATCTCATAGACAAAATCCCAAATATTCAGAGCTACCTAGAAGCAAACATTGAGAAGAGGGTATGCTTGAGCAGCTCACCTCCAAAACATGGGAATTTTCTCCATCAGCTGAGCCCCAGCACAGCCTCCATGAACAGAAGAGTTGACCATCACACAGTGACCAGAGGAAAACCAGCAATCCCTGGGGAGGAGGCTGCCAGTCTGGTACTTGGGAGACCAAGGTTGCTCTTCTACTTCTTGTGCTGACATTCCTGTTGTGTGCTCTCCACCAACCACACAATCATTGCTCCTGTTGAAGAGAAAAGGAAAAAAATCTGTGTCTTGCTGGCTGTCTTGCCTGGTAAGACAAGCCCCTTGGAGCAGAGCTCTCTTTTCCCCATGTGCTCTGCCCATCCTGGGTGGTCAGTCTCAGAACACAAATGCTGATGAGCAGCTATGTGTGTAGACAGAGACACAGAAGGGGACACCCCTTTGTACCCCCTCAAACATGCCTGTGTTTCTTCATTCCTTGGCAGGAATGAAACAGTATGAGGAGGAGTTTGGATGTGTTAATAAAACACTGAAAGGAATCACAGCTACTAAAACAACTTTTTGGAGATGCTGCTAATCTCAAGTCTCTTGATTTACACACATCTATGTTCCCACTACTCAGGAGAGTAGTCACAGATTTTGCCTAAAAGTCCTCAGCTTCACATTGGCACAAGAACAATATTTTTTGTACACATTATTACAGACATTTAACTTCAAAATCCTGGTCAAACAAATGCATTTAACCAGCCCTACAGCTTCAACAAACCCCCAAAGGCCGTACAAGTCTGACACACAGCGGGGTGCTGTACCTCGTTTTCCAGCCATTTCCAGGGCACCCCAAACCCCAGCTATCAGTCAGTCACCCAGTCACTGCCAGAGCACACAAGAGGTCTGAAGAAACCACAGCTTTGTTAAAGCAGCTTGAACACACATTTTGGGCAGGATCATAACACCTTACAGTATCTTTCAGGGGTCAACTTTGAGGGAAACCTTGGGGCGGGTTTTAGAGCCAGCATTGGGCAAATGTTCCTCTAATATACACACACGCCTTTCAGTCAACTTCTCTTCAGAAACTCAGAGGTCTTGGCTACTACAGTTTTATAGTGGCTGCAAGCTGACTGAAGACTAACAAGGCTTTCCCCAGAGTGGGCACAGGGATCTACAGGCACATGTTGGCCAACAGACCCAGCAGCAAGGTTTGGGACCTGGGAACTTTGCCCAGCAAGCTAACTTACTGATTTTCCTCTTTGGTAGCTCTTACTCAAGATTAATAATTTCTGATCAGTCCCATCAGAGCAAACAAAACCACCTGAAGCCATGGGGAAAGGGAATGTAAGAGGTGAGAATTGAGAGAACAGTGGCAAGACTGTAAGCACAGATAAAGGAAAAATGCCTTGTTGGGACAGATTTTCCATGGGATTGCAGCCATTGGAGCAGCACCGGACTCAGGGGAACTGCACTCTTCACAAACCTTGAGGAAAAGGAAGGATGACCGTAAGCAAAGGGTTCATTTCCTTCCAAAACTTTTTATTTTTAGGATTCATTACCATAGCAATGTGTCAGGCCATCTTTCCAGGTTAAATTTTTTTATCCTTTCTCCTGGGAAATGGTTCCTTATATCAACAATGCTCAAGGCCATGTCTCCATCTGGCAAGAACTGACAACAACTGCCAGCAGTAGATCCTCTAAGCCCACCCTTAAACTTCCCTTAACTTCCTCTGCTGCCTTTCACCTAAAGCACCTTTGGGCTAGAGCTCCTCTTCCTTCAAAGTGGTTCATCCCTTGAAAGTACATTCAACTTTTCCATGTTTCAGCAAGAAAAATTCAGCTGTTGTAGCTGCTCCTTCAATCCCTCCCACTCTCACACACAAAGTCTGGTATGGAGCCTTCCCCTACACATTTTTGGGCACTTATGTGAAGCAAGCAGAAACCTCAAGCCTGCTGAGGTGGGACTGGGTCTGGCACAGGATGTAGTCAAAGAAACCAGAGGATTAACAGCCATTAGGGAACCTCAGCCAGGCTTCAAACATAAAACCCAATACTTCCTGCGTGGCTGTGGAGCACATGCCTGAGGGACAGTGCCCCTTTATGTGCTCCCAGACACACCGTGTGCACTCCGGTCTCGAGAGTCCAATGAGCTTCATTCAGCAGGGGCAAAAAATAGACAAAGATGAAATCAAATATCATGACATTTTCTCAATGTTTCTCGTCAAACAGAAAATTAAACAGGCTCAGTTTTATTGCCAGAATGTTAATTTATGCGCAGCTTTGGGGAAAGCAGGCTCAGGCACACACAGAAGGTCAGGTTTAATGCTGTTATTAGCTGTCCCTTCCTTCCTCCTAGAAAGCCTCACAGAGCTACTTCCCAGTCAAATAGGAAATGTTTAACCTAGGGAAAATGTGGGTGAAGGGCTGGAGCTTTATAAAAAAGAAAGCAGGGACAGTTCAGATCCCTTGGTGGCAGGCAGACTAGCAGTGCACTAGATACTCCAAAATAGTCTCATCTTTTGCCCATTCATGCAGAGGTTTCTGCATATAACAGTGTTCTGGACACATACTGGTGGGGTTTGGTTTGGTTATGACACAGTGACACTAAAATCTATTAGTCAGTGCCCATGAAATATGCAGCAGGAGAGTTTACCCTTTTCAAATATCACAGGATGAAGTAATTAATAAAACACTGATACTGAATCAAAGTTCCAATAAAACAAGTTAAAGGGGTAGATATATTCCTACTTTGTGCTCATTAAAGTGCTGTAAGGAAGAGCCCAAAAGGTGGCTTAAAGATAGTTGCTTAAAAATGACAAAACATTCCTAAGTACAACCGTTTTCCCAGGCTTCTCAAAATGCGGTTTTGAGCCATATCTGTACATGGATGTGTATCTGGAGTTCCCATACTCTCTCTGGGCCATAGATTGAAGCCCATCTTTCCATATAATACAGAATACAGCTGGCAATGTTGACTTAGCACTGGCAGCTCTGGCAGTGTGCACAGAGGAGAGCTGGGCTTGGCACAGACAGGAGGGGGATTTGGGTAAAGTGCCAAATCATCCGTCCCCACAGGAGCCAAACACCGCTGCAGTTGTGGCAATGGATCCCCAAAACCACCAGCACCATTAGAGGCAGAAGGAACCTCCTTCCTTGAAGTCACACTGCAGAGTCTGTGACCACGGTGTCACCAACCCATCAGCCCCACTCATCTGTGACATTTCTGAACCAATTCAGGGTCATCTTTCCAAGTTCTCTGGCAACTGAAAGAGCTGGATAGGAAAAATGGGCTGACTGCAGGTGAAACGTAAACCTGAAGCTCTTGCTGGACCGAGCACTCATTACATTCAAAGGTTCACAAGAGAATTGAACGCGGTAATGATTTTTTACAAGTTTCAGCGAACAGATGCATTGTGAACCCCTCACAAAATCCCTCTCCTGAATTCATATTCACCAGCCCTTGGAAGTGTCTTTTTCCTAGAAGATCAAACATCCTGACTCCTTCCAACTAATTAAATGGATTTCCCTGGGAATAAATTGCAGTTGTCACCTAATCAGATGGTGCATTTTAATATGATGTTGGCTTTCCTGTGTTGAAGTATCTGAATTCCACAGTGTTTTGGTTAGACTATAGAACCTGCTTTTGACTCAAGTCTAGTTTGTTAACAAAAAAATTTAACAGCTCACTGGAAAAATTTATGCCACTAATTCAAACCCTCATTTAATTTTTTTTTTCTTCTTTCTTCATATTCTTACTAGGTCTACCTGTTCTTCTTTCTTTTGAGAAACTTGAAAACTTAGCATGTCACCAACATTCCTTGTGTCTTTTTGGATACTATCAAATGTTTGTGGCCATACCAAGAATCTCGGTGTCCCTCAGCTTTTCCTCAAGACCTTTCCCAAATTAGATGTAAATTCTGAATAAAAGTTTCATCAACATGCCTAACAGCTCCTTTTTCCAGAATAACAGTGACAGGAAAAAAAATCCAAATAAAATAACAAAGAAGCAACAAAGATTTCTGAAGTTATTCACTGGCTAGGACTTAAATTTTCCTGACGTGTCCCAAAGGCAGCATCAGTACTTTGTCACTACTGCAGGTGATGGAAAATGCAACTCAAGTCAAACCAGGTGGAGAAACTGATGCACTCACTGAAAGACTATTCATTTACTTTTTGAAAACAGCAATGTGCTGATCCAGAAATTTACAGTTTTAGTGATTTTAGTAGCAATGGGACCAGGAGTAGAAGGAAACCATAGGAGAGCTCACAATCTGGACTGAAACAATCTGAGCCTTTTGGGATAGTGAGCTTCTTGGGAATGATCTCCAATATTCTTCCCTGGTGATATAACTATGAAGAAACCCCATCTGGTAACTCCCACCACTTTCACCAGTGAAATACTTATGCCCCAATGACCAAGCCCTGAGATGCAGCATGTGGCCACATTGTATTTGTTCCCCAGAGAAACTTAGAGGGATGCAGTTCCTTGCCAGGGGCTTTTTAGGGTATCATAAACCACGTGCCAACTTCTTACTCACAGTGTCACAATATGAAAGCATTACCAAAATCTTGCAGCACAAGCTGTTAACACATTGAAGTCACTAAAGTTGGTGCTCCGGGTACCAACGGCCGAGCATCGCAACCAGTTTAAGTAGCAACATGTCTGAATAGGAGCCAGGGTTTCCAGGGCTCTTGTGAAGAGATACACAGGTTATATAAGCTTAAAAGTGAACATGAAGCAGAGGAGGCTGAGGGCACACCAAGGGAAAGGAGACCCCACTGGAAGAACTCTGCTGAAGTTGCAAAGGCCACAGAACAGGCCTATAAAAGACATCAGGCTGTTTGCACAACCAAAGGGTCAACAACACAAGGACATGCCTTCAGCAACCTTTTTAGAAGTGGACTTTTAAAAAAGGGAAGTAAGTTGTCTCTCTCTCTTCCACTTAGATGCCTTTCCCCCCAGACCAATAGGAACATAGTATGGCCCAGCCTTCCAGCTCTCTGACAAAGAGACACAGTGGGTCAGCAGGGACACAAACAGAACACTCAAGTCCCTCGGTTACAGAAAAGCAGGCTAGTAAATTGTTCTCAAACAGGACAAACTTGGTGTGGTTTGTCTGGGGTTTTTTTAGGTTAAGTGGGGTTAATATTTGGATGAGAAGCACATTCCAGTGTGATTTCACCACTGAAATGGAGCCATCTCTGGGGTGGAGTCCTGCAGTTGCTGGTGGTGCACATGTATTTTGCTCAATATATCCAAAGAACAACTGAGGATACATCACAATTTGGGTAGGATGCTGAGTTCAAGCATTCTTGTGCCAAGGAAAGTAAAGGACTTTTGCTTTTCCTAAGAACTGCTGTGTTTTTCAGCCTTATTGATTGGGAAAAAGAAGACATTTCCCTCAGAGAGGCTGAAGTCTGATGGTACCGGCACAGAGGGACATCTCCCTGCAGCAACAATTTTTCCTCTCTCTCCTATCCTTTACTTGCACACCTCTTATCCAAGGACCACAGAGCACCACCTTGTTGAGTGCCAACCTGAGAGATCCTGACTGCACATCAGGAAGCCCTGAGAAACACCATCACGTGCTGATATTCACTTGGCAGCCACGAGCCAAGAGCGATGCCTCATCCCTTCACATCCCCCAGGCCATGACGGAGCAGCTGAGAGCTGTACAGTGCTATCAATCACACAGAGCAAGATGTCAGCTATTGATTGCTCACATTTTTCCCCCAACCTCCCCTCTCCTCGTGCCTTACCAGCTCACTTCACCCTTTCTCACAGCAGGCTGAAGCCACTTCACATCCTGCTGGCTTTATTTCAACTGTCTTGACACAACACAGTTTCTCCTACTTCTAATTGTGCATTTCCTGGCATGATCCCCATTGGAAACCTCAAGTTCTGATAACACTCAATGACCTTTCCTTTATTATTTCCCACTACGCTCTTTGGTCCCTGAGAGGTTCTAAAATTGGGATTTGCCTTCCTGGAAAGCCAGACACTCGGGGTGAATGACTCAGGAGCCTTGGCATGTGGCTCCAACAGCCCAGGATATAAAGGCAGTACCTTCCCCCTCACGCAGTGGATCCAACAGTAGGAAGTATTATTTTTCAGGGCTGTGCTCAGTGATTTCCTAGAAAAGCAACAAAAATGCCACATGTGTTTGTGTTTCCATGTGAATTCAGCACAAGGAAATCCACACAGGCCACATGCGGTTTAGAAATTGTAGGTGTTGTGAGCCTCGTGTCTGCATAATGTCTTGCCCTTGGTATGCAGTAAACATTCCACATCTTTAGGGGAAACTCCCACATAGCCAGCAGAAGGAGGGCTTTTAAAACCCAAGATCCCAACTTCAGCACAAAGGCACGAGCGGACAATAAATTTTCCATCTGTGAAGGAAGCGTCCAATTTCACCCGATTATTTTGATACGCAACTTTAACGAGGAGATTGTGCAAGAGCAATCACAGATGGACAAAGAGAAAAAAAAAAAAAAAAAAAAAAACAACAAGAAAAAAGCTCAGCAAATACAAACTCTGAAGAGAGAAAGATGCCTTAGAGTGAAGGCTCTGCCAAGGACCAGGTCACACTGCTGAAGCCAATGGGGCCAAATTTCTACCCAGTGTTACAGCTCACAATTAGAGCCTTGTTCAGAAAGAAAAATCAGCTCTTATCTCACTACCATAAAAGCCAATATACCAGAGCACTCAGCTTGGAGCATGATACTGAGCAGTTGCTAAATCACATCCTCCACGCCAGAAGAAATCCTATGGGTACTGACTCTGGGATAAATTTCTGCTTGTCACATGGGAACATGAGTGTCTTTGTTCCTCTGCAATACCCCTCTGAGATGAGGGTGGATGTCCCAACATTGTTTCATTCTCCCCTCCCTGCACTTTATAATTAATTTTAAGAAAACATTTTCTAAATAATAGTTAGAAAGTCAGGTTCCAAGTGTAGAATACCTCAATCTGAAAGGCAAAGAATGTCAGGACTGTTTGAATTGAAACAAGAATGTCTCCACTGAATCAAACCAAATGCTCCCTTAGATTTTCTGCTGAAAAAAAATAAATTTTTGATTCAAGCCTGAATCAAGGTTGAAAATCTAACTACAGCACACAGCAGATGTACAGGGTAACACCTGAACAGCACACATCTCATCCCTTATTCATCTCATCGATTCCCAGAACAATTGCGGAGGCTCCAAAACCACTGGAGACCAGAAACATGTCAGAACTCCTCCAGCTTTCCCAAGTGTACAGACAGCCCCAACATTTTGGGCCAGGGAGAGCAAGAGACCATAGAAATTACCTCTGCAGTATTACTGGGGGGGAAAAAGCATGTGTGGTTCATAGAATTGTCAAGGTTAGAAAAGACCTCCAAGATCGAGTCAGCATTCAACACATCTCTGAAGGACAAGTCATGTGGGGAAACATTGTTTGAGGAATGATTGGAAAAAAAAAAAAAAGAGCCATGAGGTCATTTATATTGATTTCAGGCTGAACTTTGTAGATTAATTATGGAGGAAAAAATAGGTACTGACAGCTTGATGTTGACTTTTAAGCTGGTTATTAGAACAAAGCAAGCCAGGCGTGATCTTTAGAGGAAATAGTTTCTGATAGGGTCCTGGTGCTATGTTTCTTAGGTAACTGGACTCTGGCCAAACCATCTGGCTCTTCTGCATTTCATTCTAACAAAGAGGACTTCACAAAGCCTGGAAGAAAACACTGTACACAAGAAATGTAAGCATCACGCTCAAAAGTGTGCCATTCAAGGAGATATTTGATACATTTTAGAAGGATTTAGAGGGAAGAAGGTAGGGAAATGAAAAGCAAACACTGAAAAAACTGCTTATACCTGAGGAAAAAGCAGGACATTGTGATGCTGTGGGGATTTGCATTACTTGACACTATGTAGGAAACAAGCATCTTACTATGGAAAGAGAAAGCCTTTCCAGGGGCAGAAGAGAACAGCAGACCCAGGGTCACAGTTCCCTAAACAGCACTTCAGCTCAGTTTTGAAGAGACCAAATCTAGAGGGCACCTTGCCTGCCTTCTTTCCACCAAAACTAATGAAGAGCCATTCAAACCTGAACAAAATTATGGTTTCCTCTGATGTAAACACCCAAGAAAACCAGCCCCAAGCCACAGCCTGCTTGCCTCCAGCCTGCTCAGCATCAGGGAGACACACAGGTTTTCCTCAAAGTCCCCACACTTCAGTCCACTTAATCCACTGCCTGTCATCTTGGTAGCTAAAGCAAAACTGGATTCATAGGGATGTCCTTTGTGGGGAACAAGAATATAACTGTGTCCTCACCTACTCATTTTTAGCACTGTCAGCACATGCAGAACTCCACGTCTTATATGACAAACTTGTGCTGAGCTGACAACCATAGAATATTTGGCAGGGAAAAGGGATAATTAGGGTTCTCAGCAGATGCTCCTAAACTGCTCTCTGAGGCAGGTGGGAGCTTATTGACAAATTCCTTGAGTTCATATGG
Organism: Pachyramphus minor; assembly: GCA_013397135.1. Lineage (NCBI taxonomy): Eukaryota > Metazoa > Chordata > Aves > Passeriformes > Tyrannidae > Pachyramphus > Pachyramphus minor. Next base: position 460,669 of record VYXB01002933.1, read on the forward strand.
GTGTCAGAGAAGTTTTTCCCTGTCTCAGGCCAGCCAAGGGCTCTGTCACGTCCTGCATTGCAAAGTAACAAGGTGTCTCCCCTCTCCATCCTCCAGGCACAGGATCAAACTAAGACAGGATGCAGCAAAGAGAGGCTGACCTTTGCCAGCTCTTAGGCATCCTGTGATATCTCATTTCTCTGTCAAGGCTCATCTGTTTTCATTCAGGTTCCTACCTGTGCTGGATTTGTGGCAGATGTTCCCTGGCTTGTTGAAGTGGCCCATGACAGACATTGTACAAGGACAGAGTGTCTGCTCCCAACAGGACAGGCAAGAGCCTGCAGGACAAAGTCTGGGTGTCCCAAAGGAGCCACAGGGTTTGTCCAGCAGGTGAAGGAGTAAAGCCTCTCTGGGCAGCAGTCCAGGAGAGTTAGGGATCTCCCTGCTGCGTGTATGCAAATTTAAACACTTTCAACACTGTGAAATAGGCACCTTTTGTGCCTAACAATTATTTTTGGAGCCTTCAGTTTTCATTGTCTCAGGAATCTTTTACTGAACTGAGCACTTGCAGTGTTATGCCAATGGGTTGAGTTAAGCAAACAGCTCTGACCCCATCCTCAAGCTTCCCTTTGCTTTTTCTCGTCTTCCAGCCTCCCAGCAACACCAGGGATTACCCTTTGCTCCTGGCTGTTCAGGCAGTTAGAAAGCACCCTGCCAACATCCAGCACCCTCCACATGAGCAGGAATGTCACACTGCTGTATCCAAAAGGAATATGAGATCAACAGAGCACATTATCAGAGTTAAAGCCAGGAGCACTTAGCCATGGGCTGTGCTCCTCCAGTGCCTCGGGCAGCTCTGTGCCAGCACTGCCCATGGAGAGCCTCAGAAACACCCATCACCACCTCCCCTCTTCTGCATGGTCCCAGCTCCTCACTTTGTTTTCACCTCAGCAAAACTACTCCTTTGCTGTTCACTTTCATCATGAACTCTGCAAGGATCTGCAAGGAACTGAATTTCTTCCACTTCACCTGGAGTGAGTGTAAAAATGAAAGGCAAAACTTTTTGCCTTATCCAGGAGCTTTCTCTCTGGATGAGTGGTCTCAAAGGTGCTGGCAGTAGGTGAATCAACTTTGCACTTTTTCATCTTTGGTTCTCCTAAAACTATCTTTTCCCTCAAATGAAAATGTGCATGAACGTTTTCTTTGGCCTTAATATAAATGATAGACAAACAGAGTGAGCCAATGTAATGGATCATTGTTGCCAAAAGGAGCTGATCCCCTCACTCATGATCCCCCATTTATCCTCTCTGCCATGGCTCTAGTGCTCAGCAGACCCTGCACTGAACCCCAAATACAGCAACCCTGCTTCTGACAGGTTGTCACGGTGCATCTTCCCAGCACAAGGTCTGCCAAGAGCCAGGACCTATGCCAGAGAGGAGATGGGAAGACACAGCTGGAAGCAGGGAGAAGATAAAACAGTTCTCTGCTGCCAGGAGGAAGAAACCAGCTTAACCGAGGCTTCTGTAATTCACCCTCTCGACTCTGGCTACCAAGATGTGACTGAAATAAACCAGAAGATAGTGAGCAGAGCTGGAACCCATGCACCTCCTGACTAGATGGTACAGCAATTCTACTCCCCCTTAAACCTAATTTTGCTCCCCCTCACCAAATTTCTCTGAGAAATGGGGCGAGAAATTGCATTTCATATTTTCCATCCTCTCTCCCCTCCTGCTGCTAATGATTTGATTGCAGAAATTTTCAAAAGCACCCAGGAAATGCATTTCCCTGATTTCTAATGGGAATAAAGTATATCAAAAGCCCCTTTGGCTGCATCACCATAACAGCCCATATATGCAGCCTGCCATAAAGAAATAACAGCTATTTACTGAGTGATATAAAGATTAGTTTAATGCTATAAATACTTCTAAACATTGTTGAAGCATTAACTATTCCACTCTCACAGCAGCTCCTTGTGGCAAATATACCATTCTTTCTATGTTGAAGGGGGGTTAGAGCAGAGATTTCTTTGTAAGTGCAGCAGCATCTCCTGACAGTGGCTCTGAAACTATCAGTGCTATTAGGGACCCACTTTGGGGAAGGACCAGGTTCTAGTGTGAGGGCTCATACAAACACACCTCAACTGGATACTCCTTAAGGAGGGAATGGGGACTTTCTCACATAGATCCAGACAGTTACCTTCCACTGAGAGGAAGCAGCCAGTTAATCACAGTCCATTTTTCTGAAACAATCATAATTTTGCTCTTTTTCGCTGGATGGCTGTGATTAAAAGATGAGAGGGACCAAGGCCAGAAAACAGGCTCTTCAACTCAGCCAAAACATAAGATACAGTAATTGATAGTAAAAAATTGCTTTCTACAGATACTTCAGACTGGTTTTCACAATTATTTTGGTCTATGGTGGTTTAACCACCCTGAAACTACTCTGGTGACCTGCTTTGGAAGAGCTAGGTATAAGTACTGGTGTAATGCATATTCACTCATTTACCCTTAGATTTTAGGAAACAACTACCTAAAGAAACAGTCTATTTTTTATCTGAAAAGACAGAAGAAAAGGTTATAAACTGTTCCACCCAACCAAACATTGTATATATTTGAAAAAAATACATACAGTGCCTGTTCTTCCCAGGCTTGAGAAGGAAGCACAAGAAAAGCACACCAGGAAAGACATGAGAAGTAAAAGCAACTCTGGGGACAGTCCCCTGTTGGGTTTACCCTTGGCTGAACAAGACAGATTAATTTTCAATCATAATAGGAGAGGTGAACCCTTCTGGGGCACTCTGTCCCTCCTGGGCCTGCTCCCCACAGTCCTGCCAGGACACAGCCCCCAGGTCCCGGCAGCAAGACAGAACACTGAGCCATTTCACTTTGGTTCCCTACTCACAAACCAGCAAGGGACACAGCTTCCCTTCCCAGCAGGGATTTGGATAAGCCCCACTAAATTTGGCATCTTAAAATTAAAGGTGACAAACCTGGCTACACTGCTCATCTCAGGGTAAACAGCTGCCCACACACATCAGCCATCTAATATTTCTCATTTTAGACCCAAATCTACTTCTGTTTCTCACAAGCTGCCACTATCTAAATTTCCTTGTGAAAATTATAGGCAGGAGATAAAACTAACTCTGGGCTGAGGCTGTGCTGAATGCTGCTCCCACGCAGGGTAGAGGAGATTCCCACTGCTGGGAACATCTGTTATTTTGGAGTAGCTACAGAAATATCTCTAATTCTTTCTGCACTGGTCACGTCAGACTGAGGTAAAGGCAGGTGTTATGCAGAGAGCAAGGCAGGGTGGGAAGCACCTTGCCAGTCCAACTAGCAGGACACTGGTGTTGTTAGCAGGTAAGAGCCTGCTTATTCTTTGCTCTTCTCTCTCTGAGATGGGAATCTGGTGCTAAGTCCAGCCAAGTGGCAGCAAAGAAGCATCAAAGTCCTGGAGAGAACCATCTGCTGCACTCCAACAGGAGGGAGTGACACCCCCTAGACAGGTTCAGCTGCACTGGGCAGAGATGGGAGGAGGCCAAGGCAGCTCTGGGCCTCTTCTCAGTTCGTTCAGTTATTCCTCTGAGCTCAGACCAAGGTCATGGTCATGGACAAGGCTTTCAGCTCCCTGCTTTTCTTGGGTGCCCTTGCAGGGTAACACAAGCCCCAGCACCACCACACAATAACCCTGTACAGTTACACTGACTGCTCCTCTACCTGCCCAGCTCTGCACCCAGCTGCCCACACTGAGTTACCAAGCAGCAGGATGACCACCCCTGAGGGGGCACAGGAACCCAGACTACCTTTGTCCTGGTGGGGGCTGTTGATCACCCAGGTCCCACTGGCTGCTGGGACCCCCCCAGAGAACCATCCCCAGAACCTGCTGTGGATGTGCCAGGTATGCAAAAACATATCTGACTTTAAACAAACCCGTAATTCAACAAATGCAATGAAATACTTCTGTTAAACACTGAATGGGGGGAAAGAAAAAAAAAAAAAAAGCTTTGAAGTTCCTATTTTGACATTTTTAAAGTAATGAGTCACCAGGAATTCTTTGGGATATTTATAAAAATCTTTGTTTAAATAGAGGTTATAATTAGAGTTAAGGTTTTTATTTAAAATAAGGATTGGGAAGGTTGGGATCTGCAACTTCTGATTTGGTTGTTGCCGTGGGGGGGTTTTGGGGGGAAATTTTGCGTTTGTATCCAGGTTCAGGAAAAAGAGAGAGAGGAAAAAAAGACACTAATTTAATTTTTTTCCACATGCCCAAACCACTAACCCTGAGCATCTCTCCTCACCACCTTCATTGCTTATACTTCCCCATCCAAACCACCATGCATCAAGCAAGCTTATGTCCACAGTCAGCTAATTAAGGTTACAGGGGCCTAAGTTTAAGGAGAGGGGAAAAAAATAACCACACTAAAAGGTGCAAAATATGGAACCCCAATGGGAACAGAATCTGGAAAATTCACCCTTATGCTGGCCAAGAGCTTTCCCCCTGTGCAAAGTTTCTGGAGCAGATGAAGCAGTGAACATTTTGGTGGAAACAAAGGCAAGAAATCAGGTCTCTGAGGAATGGGACAAACAACTAATACAGGACTCCAGGCAGGTACATCTGCTCCAAACACAACCAGATCTACCAGACTCAAACTGGGGTGTTCTGAAAGCAAAGCCCATCTGTCTGCAGAAAGAACCATGTTATCTGTGAGGAGTTGAACTCCAGAGCTCAGTGATGCTCCCGGAGGGACAGCCGAGGGATGCAGCTTTGGCACTTATCTTGTCACTTCCATGTGGCAATTATAAATCCAGTTGGTTGGATTCATCTCTGCCACCTGGCTCTCCGGAGGTGAAGGGGTGGGATCTTGTCAGGAATATCAGCTGGGAACACAGATTTAGCTTCAGAGGACCAAGCAAGCATTTGGGCTGTGCTGCCTCTGGGCTTGGAGCAGTTTCAGCCAGCTCTCCAAAAGCAGTAGGAAGTGTCAGAGTCCAGCCCAGTGGAGAGCACAAACATTTGAGTAAAGCAATCCCAGGAATTGAGGCAAAGGGACGGCACGGCTGGTATTAGAGCAGGGCAGGAAACAATGTTATCATCCAAGGAGAATGTGGTATTTTGCAATGTTTTCTTCTCCAAGATCAGCGCAAAAAGTCTTAGTAAGAGTTTTTGGCAAACCATGTTTTTAAAAAAAAAAAAAAACCAACCTCAAGATATTATTTTAAGCATTCAATCGGTACAGGCCTCCCTCCCTAGTTTGCTCTTAAATTTAAAGGACAGAAGAGCCATTTTAACTCATAATTTGTCAGTTTTGTCAGTGTTACTCAATACAAATTTAAAAAAAAAATAAAAAAAAGAAGTTCTTTCCTGACTCCCACAGGAATCTCCCTGACCAGGGTATCACCTGCATTCATTGGGGTCTGCTCTTCCTGGCCAGGGACAATAATTCTGCATCCACCTCGGGGCAGAGTGTGTCCTTTTCTTCCCTCCCCTCTGCTCAGCAAAGGGAATAACTGGTTAGAAAACCACCCATGCAAAGTGAGCAGGAACCACGGGCTTTCTGCTGAAATGAAGCCAGGCAAGCAATATCTGTAACACAGCTGGAAATTACTCCATAGCTGCACATCTGCAGATTTGCTGTTGCACCCTAATCCAGAACCCCCTAGTTATTGTGATTAAGTGCCCATGGGACCTGCCAAGGAATGTAATAAATTCATGGACAAAAAAAGCAAAATACAGTATCTGGAAATGAAAGGCCTCATGGAGGTCCTGAGTTGCAATGTTATACCCTGATATTAAAGAAATCCTTTTCCCTTACCGGTTTCTAGCCCCACATTTCTGCACAGTTCTGTGGCAGTCTTCAAACAAAAGTCACGACACTTGTATGATTTCCTTACCCTTCCCACCTCTGCTAACTGCCCCAGGTTGTGCCTGGATGTAGCTCTGGATCATTACTTCTCAGTAAGAAGCCACATATATTTTGATTTAGACAAGACAAAGACAAACTGGAAGCATCCTGTGTTTCTTTAACAAAGCAAGGTAACCCTCCTACACTGCACTACAGAAAACACAATAAATGCTGAACTCAAGCCTGTGGAGTTTCCCCCTCACATATAACAGACCTCTCACCTTCCCACCTCTGCTCCAGAAGTTAAAACATGGAGCTACACCAACACCTCCCCAAAGAAGGGGCAGTTTTACCTGCAACACCAGTTCAAACTTTTATCAGACAAGAAACTCCAGGGGGTGCTGGTGCAAGACCCTCACAGGGATATTAACTCCATCATTTCAGGAACAGAGCACCCCTTCCATAGGTTGTAACTAGCAATACTAGAAGAGCAAACAACAGGGAGTCATGGATGCACCACGGGGGCAAGTTTGTGCCTCATCTGGCAGGAAGGGCCAAGGCAGAAGCTGTAGCTGCCAAGCCTGGGAGATCCATCAGCAGAGATGTGGACTGGCACCACCGAGTGATGACTGTGACAGAGCTGCCACAGTGAGGTGGAACAGGGACAGCTGCTCAGAGGAGGCAAGTGAGGATGGCAGGAGCTAAGGAAAGAAGTAGTTCTGGACAGAGTCAGACCAGACAGCTTAAAGAAAACATTTTCAAGAGGCACTCACAAACACCCCTTGTTAAGGTGAGGGGAAAAAAATAAACACAGTTGAATCCTATGCAGCAATAAAGCCCCCAGTGACTGGCTAACCCTCTGTGCACACAGGCAGACTGATAGGCAACAGCAGAGAGATAACCTGAGACCAAGGAGAGCTCTCACTGTCCAGGGAACCAGCTCTGCACACAGTCAGAACTCGTGCCCCAGGTCTGGGACTCTTACCACAGTGACTTCTCCAGAAAGAAAACAAATTTCTCTGCTTTACAGCCACAGAAACAAACCCCAAACCTATTCACCCTAAAGATTAGTCACAGTAAGAAAATTAGATTAAAGGCTGTTGGCTGCTGAGGGCCCCAGTTCAGGGCTGCTGGGCCCCTGCGAGCTGCAGCAGCTGGAACAGAAATCAGAAGAGCTCATTGGCCCCAAAACCACATTTACTCTTTCTTGCACATAGTCCAAAATCTGCAAAATCAGTGCAAAGCTGCAAAATGGCTGTTCTCACCCCACCCCTGCTCCAGCAGACCTGCAAGCAGGTTGAAAGACCCTGGCATCAACAGAATGGAAAGGGATACAGGTCTTCAAAAGCTACAAAAACCTGCTACGGCTAAAATCCAGCCCACACTGACACACGGTGCTGCATCAGAGCTCCTGACATTCTCTCCAAAAGCCATCCTGCCAGGGTAACCTTTTCCAAACGAGATTTCCACCCTATCCATTTCGATAACACAGCCTGTACCCTTGGGAAGAAGGGGGAAAATAAAAAGCAGGAGGATCAAAGCTCTGCAAGTCCATAATATTTTATTAGTTCCTTCCATCTGTCACGCACCAATAACTCCTCGGGAAATAAGCCCCCTCTGGAGAACCGCTACCTTTTCCTTGCTGACTCCGGCTTGTGAGCAGCCGCTATTGTGAGCCTTTATTGGTTATTTGTTCCGTCTGAACGAGTTTCGAGTTTCAGCTCCTCATTCACAAACCAGCCTCTGCTCCTTGAATCGGAGGGCGAGGAAGGGGGAGGGAGGGAAGGAGGGAGGGAGGAGGATCTCGCTGCGCTTCTGTTATCTCTTTCACGCTCCGCTCGGTGCCTTCTGCATCAATGGAGACCTCGGGAATCCTCGGGCTTTGTTCCCTTCTGCGCGCGGGGGCTTTTCCTGCTAAACTAGCAGGTAGCAGCACTAACCCCCGAGTACATACAATCATCCGAATCCATCTGCCGGGGCGAGAGAAAGACGCGACATGCTGCTTCTGGAGAAAGGAAAGCACTTTGGGGGAGCAGGGAGAGAGGAGGGGAAGGAGCCAGATTTCCTGAACACCTCTGAGTAAGGCGGAGCAGAGAGAGATTTTTATAATGGAGAAAACTGCCTTGTTCCACTATTATCAGGATGCAAATGAAGGAATTAGAAAGGCTGATTGCACAGTCTGTCGGTGGGTGAGCTCCATAAGATGCTGTGCTATGGAAACAGAAGAGCTCCTGCCCATTCACAGCCCTTCCCACTCCAAAGGCACTGCAGGCGAGCACTGTCCTGCTTTCTCCAGCGCTATGAGGTCCCTTCACAAACATGTGATGGGAATAGACTTCCATCACCTTGCCTTTCACCATCAGTTAAGGATGCCCTAAATGCAAACATCTTAAAGTGCTCAAGCCCCCAGATCCCACTCAACGGAATGAACTCAAGCATTCAAAAATTGCTTTCAACTCCTGGTTCTGGGAGGGTTTGACCCTGTGTCACTGAAATCAAGCTCCTTGACTGAACACAGGCTCAAGCAAATCAAGAACCTCTTGTACTGAAGGCTCCCAGGACACCAAGCCCCAGCAGGTCAGCCTGCCCTGGGCACACATCCCACAGTTAGGCGGGTGGGTACATGCAGACACGTGTTCCCATCTGTGTTTTTCCTACATGGCTCTTTTGGTGTAGCTGCAGCTCCTCAGTGAATGACAAACCTTGCTCCTTTCTTCATCAGGGCTTTTGTTAATGCACTGCTGGTGGCTTTGCGTGAGTGGTACCCACTGTGCTCAGCACCACGCTGGGTAACGGCTGGCTCCGGAAAGGAAATTGCTCCTGCTCCTTCACCCTGGAGAAAGCTGCCTGCACTCATCAGCTGCTGCTTTCCTCTGACCCATGGCTTCCTCTTACCCTGCCCCATCTGTCTGTAATTCAAGGTTTGCACTTCATCCAGCCTGGAATTGCCTTTGACAGCTGCTACAGATGTTCAGATGTGGATATTTGGCTGGTCCGAGTTTCTCAATGGCAGAGCAGGTAGAGTAGCTCTCCCTGCCATTGCCAGCCCTCATTCCCTAGGGCCCCTGACACATCTTCTCCTGGTCCCATGGTGAGTCAAGACCATATGGAGCTTGCAGAAATCCTTGAGGCCATGTAACCTGCTTCACAAAGTCCTACTCACAGTGTCCTGGGCCTGGACTGCACATGGCAGAACAGAACCCCTTGTGCACAGAACCAGATTAGTTGGGTACCTCTTTGGTCTACCTGTGAAGCGTGATATGAGGTACACCATGCTGGAATTGCTGCACATGATCTCCCCCTCCAAAACAAAAGGGAAGACTTGGTAATGGATTATGGGAAAGACAAGTATTTTCCTTATTTGATCCCAGAAGCATGTTTTCCCTTATTTAAATAGGACACTAAACCCAAAGCACACCCCTGGACATCTTTCCTTTCTTGGGGTCATTTCACTTAGACTAATACCACCTGGACATTTTAGGACAATTTTAGGGTTAGGGTCCCTGTCAGCCTTCCCTTCTGAAAATCGGGCGTCTGTATAGAGAGGAGCCATGACACTTTCCACGTGAAAGTCCTTGGGAACTAAGCAATTAAAGCAAAGGATTTTGAAACCAGCACTTTGCTGAAGTCTCTCTTCTCTAAAGCTTCACTACTCTCACACAGTGATTTCAGAGGCCAACTTCCTTCAGATATTGTTTGGCATCACTGCACTGCTTGTGCTCACCTGCTTCCTCCTCTATCACAGGTATCAGCTGCTCCAAGCACCTATAACAAAGCACTTATCTCTAGCTGGTCTTTCCTTTCAAGTGTGGTTTGGTTTTATTTTCTTCTTTTTCCTCGTTCCTCTATTAACCACACAGCGTTCACAGGGCAGCTCCAACACTGCCCTGGCACGTCCATTTTACCACAGATATTTCCTGATCCTGGTGGTTCTGGATTGCAAGTGATGACAAGTCACTTATCCATCACTGCTTCACAAAACTGTGCAATAAGCTTTTTAAAATCAGCACTAGTGCCACCACAATCATTGCCAACCCACATCCAGCTTTACAAAACAACAGCAACACTGCAAACATTCATTCCTCTGTCCCACCCCAAAGGATCTGAACAGTTCATCATATGCCAGAAGCAAGGGGAGAAAGACACCTCAGCAAAAGTGGGTGTTAGATCAAAGTCCTCTGCTCCCAGCCTTCAAGCTAGTGTTCTCCCCACCAGTAAGTGTATCAGGATTTTGAGGCTCATCCATTCCTTCAGCAGAAAAGAATCAAGCCAACCTGTGCAAGATTTCAGTGTGCCCTGCAGATCTCACAGCAATATTTTGAGCCACAAAGCAATACAGAAAAAAGAATTTTAAGCCTTCTCTGGCCTGCAGTGCACCAGCTGCAGTCTTGTCTCAGAAGAATAGCTGGCTGGCCTGAACATCAGAGTGGATTATTGTCCTGAGGGTGCAAAGTCAGAGATGAGGCTGCCGCGCGTCATTAAACAAACAGATGGAGAGACAGCCCCAGAGGCTCCGACAAAGCCTGATGCTTTCTGGCTCTGAGTGTGCTTGTTCCGGGAGCAGGAGTGGCTCCAGAGCACTCTGTGAAAGAAGGAGATAAAGCCATGGGCTGCAGCCTCAGAGACTTGAGCTCATTGATGAAGGAGAAGAGAGGCGAAAAGGGGACAGAGGCCTTTTCCTTACAAGCAGCTCATGGGGAGCAAGGACGACACAGGGCTCTGCTGTGTGGGCTCAGAGGGAACCCAAACTGCCCAGAATGGGCTCACAGGTGCTTTGCTAAAAGGATGACAAGGAACACCCTGAAGTCCTCAGGTACCAGGTTTTTGGAACTAGAAGCTGCAACTCTCAGGGGGTGCATTTTGTATAATTTTGCTTGATAGGTCTCAAATTCTAAAGACAGTTTTAGATGAGAAAAATGTAAATTACAGCTGTGTTTGTCTGAATGTCTCCATTTCTCACTAGAGTTCACCTATATTTTCATATATATAAGCAAATAGAGCAGTTCTTCCCAAAAAGGGTAGAAAACCAACTCGTTTTTTAGCACAAAACTGTTGCAGCTTCATCAGCATTAGGGCAACGGAGTGACTTGGTGCAGCACAGCTGGACATCCAGGCCCTTTGCAGCCCAACATGTTCCTGAGCTGCCAGCAAATGTTGCTGTGCTTCATGCCCCTTTTTCCACATCCTTTCCTCCTCCATATACTTGCTGGACAGCAAGAACTGCAGTCACAGCAGGATTGCACAGAAAGCAATCCCCCATCCCAGCTGGCAGCAGCTCTCCAGCACACACCCACTGAGGGAGCAAGAGGAAGCACGACCACCTCCTCTACACCAGGGCTTTCCCTTTCCTGAGAGAAGTGGAGGAAGGAATATTCTAGAAACCAGGCCATTCCTCTTCCACCCTGAAAAAGGCAATCATTAGACCAAGCCTGCTAAGGAGGATCAAGCTTGTTCCTTCCACATGTCTTCCTGCAGCTGCCTTGCAGTTTCTCTGCTTCTGTGCTACCCAAATATACAAATCAAACAAGAAAGAATGATGCAGTTTCTTCTGCACTCTCACATCTATCAACATTATCAGCCAGACAGTGGATCCTGCTGTGAGTAGGGGATTGGACTAAAAGAGCTTCAGAAGTCAGTTCCCACCTGAATAGTTCTCTATTTCTATGACATTCCAGAACTAAAGCCAAATCAAAAATAAACCAGTCTCCACATCGTTTTTTCTTCTCTTCCTACTACAATCATTAGTTAGGACCTTTACCTAAGTTCCCCTGGATTTCCTGTTTGGCCTTCAGGGTTCAATCCTGGAGGATTCAAAGGAAGTCTGGCATGATCCAGGCAAACCAGGCGCCTGAAAGAGGATGAATAACTTGTTTTATCATAAATCGTATTCCATCTGCAGAGAAATGGAAGCCACATCCTCCACTGAAGCATCTCACAGCCAGACCTTGCTTCTGACGTATCTGGGAGCCTGTTCAGGTCAGGACTTTGGGAGGATGCTTACATCCTGCAAGTATAAAAGTTACCTGACAGCCCAGTGAGATGGAACTAAGCAAAGTTTTCTTCCAATCTTTTATTCAACATGAGTAAGTGCATGACCTCCAGTGCCAGAGAAATCTCATGACTACACTCTGAAAAAGTCCCTGCTTCAATAGATGCTGCAATTTTAGAAACAAGAGGGAGAGTAGAGTGCTCTAGAGCTCTACTGATGGGGATGATGCAGCCCATAACCTGCCAGAGAGACATTTTTAAATGGAAGCATCCTGTTTACCTGGGGGAGAATGATGTCATCCACCTACCCACTTCTTAGCAGCCTTTGTCATGGTCAGAAACCAAGCAGTATCTCTGGGATGGCAGGAACTTTTCATGGAATTGTTCTGGCTAAACTTGTGCTAAGCTGGTATTAATATCAGTTCCTTTATCTCCATTTCTGAAAGAGGCTCCAACCATTAACAGCTCCAGTAATGATTCATGGGTTTAAATTCCTAAACCTTTTGAGAACAGGAAATTAAAGCCAAAATGAACAATACGCACAGATTAAATATATTTAGCTGCTGTGTTTCTTGTTGAAAAACTCAGAGAACTGTTTAGTGGTGCTTTTCATGTGGCTGCCCCATGTGGAAACGATGGCAGCTTGCGTCTGAAGTCAAAAGGCAAACTAAAGGGGGGGAAGCAGGAAGACATTTTATTGTTTCCCTCGTGCTTTCTGCTCGGAGAGCAGAGCTCCTCCGGGAAGCAGCTTCTCTCCAGCCTTCTCAGCACCAGATAAAAAACAACTAAAGGAGTTGCCCCGCATCATGTGGTAGGGCACAAGGCTTGAGGGGGGGAATCCACCCTTCTGTGGGCAAGTTCTTCCAGGGGGAAGACTATGAACATTTGCAGAAGAGGGTCACACCTTCACTCCAGGTGGGCAGTGGCAGAAAAAAGCTGGTCTCCACCGTGTGCCACTGCAGCAGCTGCTCCCTGAGAGAGAACCAGCCAAAGCACACAGTTCCCAGCATCTCCCTCCTCTTTTTGGGCTGAGACATCCTTTCCTGCATTTCATCCATGACTGTGTCGACTCAGGAATCAAAACCATCCCTCGGAGCACCAGTTCAGTGCCCTGGCTGCGAGGTCCCTGCTCATCTGCTCTCTTGGGGCTGCTTGTTGACAGCTGTTTCACAGAGCCAAGGATCCCAGCTCTTTGTTTTTTCCTCCTTCATTAGCTAAGCAAACAATGACACCATATAAAATACCACCCGGCTTGTCCGTCTGGGAGACACAAACCCGTGCAAAACTATCTTGGGGACAATTTTAGAAGCAGGCTGTGCCTCTGCCAAACACGAGCACTCAGCTCCAGTTCTTGGAGAGCCAGCAGCACTCTGAGCTGAGCCTGTTGTGAGAGCAGCTCCAACAGGGAGCTCACGAGGACAGAGCACAGTCAGAGAGACACCAGGGACCTGAGCTATCAGACTGCTAAGGCTTACAATTAAAAAGGCTGCTCCTGACCGAAATACCAGCACCCAGCAGTTCTCTGGGAGTAAATTTGGGCTACAGGTATTACCTCAGTCTTGAAGTCTTAACAGAAGAATATAAGGACATTTAAGACAAATAACATAAAGTTGACTGGATGGGAAACATGTTTCCCTGTGACTTTCAGCACCAGGTGTTAAACCTAAACTGCCATGGAAGACCAAGGTTGCAGAAAAACAGAGGAAGAAAGGCATCTGGGAGGAGAAATCCCTTCCCCCTGTTTCCATCAGTCAACCCCAGGCACTCAGCCAGGAAGGAGTCACGGCTCCAGGACCCACTAGGAGCCTGGGAAGATGCAGGCAGTGGATGGAGCCCAGTGGTACTTGGAGGAGACAACAGGACCACACACTTTACAGCTCTTTGGAGCAGGACTTTCATTCTTTTTGTTCAATTTGCATCAAATCCTCTGTAACAGAGGCACCAAGCAGAGAAGCCAGTTGACCCATCTCACAGAAAGTACTGACACAGGATAACAAAGTTGCTCAGATGGACTAAACTCATTCTCCAAGACAGCCTGCAAAGACTCCCCAGCTACAGAAGAGATCACTGTGTGCAAAGTCCAGAGACACAGCACAGTTCAGCTTTCACCATCAGGGCTGCTTGGGCCAATATTTGTCCCAGCCTGTGCTTCCAGGGAGCCAGCTCTACCACCCACACAAATTCCTGGGAAACTTCTGCTGCTTTCTGATGGGTTTGGATCAGATCTCTGAGGTTAAAGGCAAATGGTTCACAAAGGCTAAACATACACTTGTTCTATCACATGTAGCAGATTGATTTTGCCCCCATGGGAATGCCCTGACAGATAACACAACCAGTAGCTCTGGCACCATGTGGCCCAAGGCACTGTGGTCACACCAGCTCACTGTGCAGAAACCAGCTTATCTGCTTACTGGAGACATCTGATGCCTGACTCAGAGCAGTGCACTGCTCAAACCACCCCCACAAGATGCCACCAAGCTAGAAAATCCGACTTTCTATTCACGTTTCAATTGAGCTCAAAGCTCGCTCTCTCTCATCAGAATCAGTGAGCAGTTTTATTTGTCCCTACTTGGTTCACCAAGTCTGAGAAAGCTTTTCAAGATTTGCTTCATGTAACTCTGTGTCTCCAGGCCCAGCATCTGCAGTTAGGAATAAAGCACTCAAAGTGATTCCTCAGACACTGCCTATCTTTTAAAGACAAAACCTTTCCTGTTGCTCTCCTGCACCATTAACCAAGTGGGCACATCTTGGCATCCACTTTGAAGAGTTCATACCATCCTCAGGAGAAACCTGAGTGTGCAGAAACACCTCAGTATTGCCCACTCTGCTCTGTACCGAGCTAGTTTGTGACTCCTCCAGGTTACCCACCTCCACCCCAGTCGTGCTGGCTCCAAAGGCCTGTTTTTTGGCCCATGATAGGTCTGGGGGCTTCTGACACAAAAAAATAATTGTAGTTTACTGTGCTGGTGAAAAGAAAATGGTGCCACAATTCCCTTCACATAGGTTCTTCTCCCTTGCAGAGGAAGCAGAAAGGCTGGAGCTTACTTCTCAGACAAAGCAGAAGGACACATCTGATGTGAGTTAGAGCAGCCTATTCAACTCATTCATGCACTTGTCTCGAACAACAAGCTCAAGTCCTTCTAAGAAAAGTCACCCAGGAGCACAGAGCTCAAGAGGACTGCTGAGGTGACCCCACAGGCAGCCACAGCCTCAGCGAGGGATGAAGTGGTTTCAAGTGAGGTCAGTCCAGCAGTGCCCAACCTGCTGGAGAGGAGCAGGAGTGCTCTTCCAACTTGAGTGGGACATGTGAGAACCACAGGGAACACGGGATCTGCTCAGTGAATTTCAGGAGAAACAAGAGGTGAACTCCAGACAGGGGAAGACAGTAAGCCTGAGCTTCACCCTGCAGCTGCACTGTCCCTGCTCCCCAGCCTGTCCAGCCCTGATACTGAGCTGTTCCCTCACCAAAACAAGGCAGCTAGGATTATGTTAAGCAGGATGCTATTGTGGAGAAATCTAGACTGCTTTTTCACTGTTGAGCACTTTGTCTTGCAGCTTTGGCTCTGTAAAGCAGCAGCACCCCCACTGTGGCCACAGCTTGGCTCAGGTGCAGCAGCTCTGTAGGACCAGGAGATGACACCTCTCTGGCAAGAGCCTGGTGGTACCACAGAGCAGCCAGACCTGCCACATTGGTGGGAAAATGGGATGTCTGTGTTCTTCCACCATAGCCTGAAGAGGCAACAGGTCCTATAAATTTGGTCATTAAAATCCAAATGTGCTCAATTTTCAGCTATTTTTGAAATGTGTTTTAATAAGCTCTCCTCCTCAATAAGTCTTTGCTTGCACAGTGTGTCATTCAACAGCCTTACAGGAAAGAAAAAAAAAAAAAAAGGCAGCTTAAACCACTCCAGATCTGACTTCCCTCCATCCCTATAGAACACCTCAGGAATCAATCCTTCCCATGTCGTGAACAGTCAGCAGACAAACAGGATTCCTCTGCAGTCAGGACACCAATATCCAGCCCCACCACTCCAACAATCTCCTGCCAGCCCAAGGCATCCCACCCTGCATTATCAGCACAGATGATGCATTATTAGCACAGTGCTGATGACACTGCTGAGCATCCCTACCCCTTGCAGCAGATGCCAACTCCATCTATTGGCTGCTCCTGCAGCTCAGGTAGCCAAGGCACCTTCCACAGCCTAATGCAGAAGCAGGTAAAGTGGATTCCATTAAGTCACAAATTTAGAAAAACTTGTGGCATCATCAAGAATCAAAACAATCACTTTGTAAACAAGAACTAGGAAACCATTTTCTTCTGTCTGATATTTCCATCAGTCACCAATACTACTTCTTGACTAAACCTTTCTAAATCTGGATTTGACTAGTTTGGTCCTCAAAAACAAACAAAAAAAACCACCAAAAAACCCTAAAAATAAACCCCACTAAACTATTTACAGCCTTAGGGGAAAAAAACCAAACCAAAACAAACAAACAAAAACAAAACACAAAACAAAACAAAAAATAAACCCCCAAACACTACAAGACAGAAATATGCCCCATTTATCACTTAGCTCCAGATCTGTGGCCAGCCATGAAGACTGATACTATGAGGTTTAGAAAGAATTCCTTCATTCTCCATGAGAAACCAGCACCAAGTGGACCAACCCACTAAAAACTGCAGTATTTTCCTTCCAGTGACATGCAAGGCCGACTGTGAGGGGTGAGTATTTACAGCTATAAGGGTCTCCAGTGTTTCAGAAAGGTTGGGAGAAGAGAAGCAGGTCAAAGTCATCTGTCTCTTCAGCTGGCAGCTCAGTTTTGTCATGGTCTCAATACCTCCATCTTGGCCCATACTCTTAAAAGTTCCATTCTAGTGTCTCTTTCTTTTTTTTTTTGTGCCAGAGTACCATATTGTCTCCTCCTTACCTCAAAAGACAGTACGAATACGGCACTAGAGACACTAAAGACAAGTTAATATTCCACGTTTTCTCTTCAGATCAGCCATATGGGATTCTCTTGTGTTCACACCGGAGTTCTTTTCCTCACACTAAATATAGAAATATCTGCTTATGTGCAGAAATACAAATTGCAGGATGAATTCTCCAATTCAGGTCCTCTAGCCACATACACAGGGATTGATTTTGCCTGTGTGTACACACACCCCTCCAACTCAGCCCACAAGAACTACACTTTTTTGAAGTTTCAGCATCCCTCTGACCCTACAATATGTGTCAGCCCAGCAAATGAAAGTGGGCAGGAAAGCCAAGAAACAGTTCTGGAAATTTTCACGTCTTTGCTCACATCAAACACCAGACTATCCTTTCTGCCCCTTTTTCTGAGCCTTCAGGAGATGGCCATAGGAAGCTGGCTACTGATGGCCACTCCTGCCAGCACACAGCTCTCTGTCCTGCTCTCCAGCAGCTCCCAGCCCAAGGCACCTCCTCTGCTGGGGGATGCCCAGCCCGGTTAAGGTCCTTCTGGGACTCAGGGTAATGCACCAGAACAAAACACCCCAGCAGCCTTCTGCTCTACTGAGCAGCCACAGGCCACTAAAGCAATAAAACATGTCACACCGAGACACTGTTGGAGCCAAAATGCATGTCAGTGAGTTAAAGGCTTGTTCCTCACACTCAGCATCATCCCCTGCAGCTCCTGAGCTCTTCTAAGAGGAAAGTCAGCTGCAATTCAGAGCACCTGCACTCAAGAGCCCTCATTAACAGCAGTGCTCCTCCTCTCTGTGTGGGATGTTGAGGGCCACCCTGAGCCTTCAGTGCCAACACTGAAGCAGAGCATCTGAAGCAGACACAAGAACCCATTCAGTGCCAGATCTGTATTCCAGCAACTGTGCTCTTGTCCTGAGCATGAGGCAGAGGAATCAGGGAAGCTCAGGGAGTTTTGCAGGTCCAAAGTCACTTGCACAACCCTTTCAGTAGCTGAGTGAGGAAGCAGCTCTCCCCCAGCCACAGCCCTGTACCCAGGGCCAAAGTTACAGCCAAGGCATCATTCCCCTGGCTTATGGCAATTCAGCTCCATGCAGCACTTCATGATTCGTTATGAGCCCACAACCGTGCAGTGATGAGCACAGAACAACTTCATCAACTTCCACCACCTCCTTCATCCCCTTCCAGAACACTGATGCCACCAGCTAGTCACAAACATCATTTCCTCCTCCTGGCCCCAGGCCACAGCTTTGCTTCTGTGCACAGCCCATTCCACTCAGGAACAGACTCAGCAGCTGTGGGGGAGAGAGAGCTCCTTTGTGGACCACAGCTGCTCCACCAGTGCTGGTACCAGTACATGTTTTCTGAGTTTTGGGACAACATCTCATCACCAAGCCTTTGCTCAAGTTCAGCTCCTTCCTTTCACAAAACACACAGGCAGAACTGCCCTCCAATCTGAGAACAATCAGGACAGCAAAGTCTTTCTTCCTTACAGGCTGTCCCAAAGCAAGGCGGCCAAGACTCAACTGATTTTGCATGTGTTTTGTAGAGGTAATTACATGCCACACAGACAGAGCCATGCTTTTCTGACGGCACAGCAGAGCTCTGGCTCCAGGCTTCCCTTGCCCCATCCCTACTGAGCAATTTCAACTGCCTTCCTTCTCCTCAGGAGCCCACTGCTTTTTGGATAAACTACTTTCCATACACCAGTCCAGCACAACCAGGATGGTGAGCTCAGCAACCCCACACTTACTGTGAGTCTCCTGGCCCCGGGTCTCCCCCAGGAAAAAGGAAAGGCAGAACCAGCCTCCTGCTAAACACAAAAAACTTCCTTCTCTCCCAGCCACTGCTTTATGCTCTACTCTTCCATTTACTCCCAACCCTTGTCCTAAATCAAAGCTTAACTCAGCTCAGGTGCTGAGAGTAACTCACAGTCCCCTTCTGGGAGGTATTTCAGTCTGCCAGGGGTGTCCTGGCTGTTCCCAATCTCCCTGAAGCCTTCCAGGCACCTGGCCAAATTTCCCCTTGCCTTGCTGATTACTCAGCCTCCTGTGTCTCTGAGATAACTCCAACTACACATCCCTGGACCCCTCTGCCTTAATAAGGAACACTCAACATCAGCCCCCTGTCCCAGCAGAAGGCTGTGGAATAAGTCCAGGGAGCTGAAGCTGGAGCAAGGCTTTGCAAGATGAAGGCAGTGGCTCAAGTGGTGCTGAGGCAGAGGCTGCCCATGGCAACGTTACTTTCCTCAAAGACGGACCAAACCCAGCTGTCTGGGCAGGACAAGGGCAAATCACCAGAAATCCACATCTTGTACTAAGATGATTTTTATGTTTTCAGTTGGAAAACTAGAAACCTGTTGAGTACCCTTTTGCAAGGCCTGCATTTTTGTACTCTAAAGGTACATTTAAATTGTTAACTTTTGATAGTTTTCTAGGAAAAAACACAATTGAAATAAGGATGGTTTTGATGGCCTCTATGATTTTTGCAATGCTCTTCACCACAAATCCAACCTTGGGGTTTTGCTTGGCTTTAAAGCAAAAAGAAAAAAAGCAACAAAAAACCCCCAGAACCCTCCAAATTCTGCACAAAAGAGAAAATGTCTCCTAACCCTCTTTTAAGAGGTACCTTTAGCACCCAAAGGGTGCTAGGACAGGACTGGGCCCTTATGTAATCCCTCTGTCCATAAGCAGCCACCAGGAGGTTCTGGGGAGACCAGGTTTGCAGGCTCTGGCTCCAGACATTTGCAGTATCCTTTGATTGCCAATATAACATGACCCTGATCAAAAATCAAGGGTCAATCTGGCTAAATTAATGGGGGAAAAGCCCCAACATTTTGTTCCTGATGCAGCACTTGGGAGAGAGGTTTGACATCCACTTATCTCAGGCTCAGCACTTTGGGCAGAGGGCAGGCTGGGTCCAGCCCTGACTTCCATTCCACTTCTAACCCTTGCAAACACTTAGTGATCTCCTCCTCCAGTAACAACTCACTCCTTGAGTCAGAACAAGAGCTCTTGTGATAGCCTGTGGTTACTCTGGGAGGAGTCTGGCATGTTCTGAGCACCTTTCCATCTACCCTCGCAGACACACCTCTGCAGTATTGCCTTTTCTTGGACAATGTTTCAAGTACTTGTGCTCCTGTGTGGGTTTTACCAGAGGGCAGACTAAGGAAGCCATGAGGTGATTCAGGTAGGGGGCTGGACTCATCCCTGGAGCTACGCTCTGACCCCAAGTCTTAGCACCACTTCACATTTTGCTTCAAGTCCCCAGAGGATTAACTGAATGGGAGGCCAATGAAATCACTGTGCCAGGTTTCTCCCAGTCTATCTTCCACTGCCCAGAATCAGCTCCTCAGAAGCAGGGCAACATTTTGAGTGAAGGGATGATTGTTGCAATTCTACCCCATGCAAATATTACACAGCAACTATACATAAAACAGCAATATAAAAACATTGTACATTCTGTATCAGATGGGAGAGATTTTTACGTACTGATTTAGTTCCTTCAAAGTGAACAGCCATTTCTGGAATCAGTGGTGCCCTGAACAGGTATTTCAAAGCCCAAGACAGACAAGGCAGAGCTTTTCCCAGCCATCCTTGGTGGTAGAAAAGACTGGGTCTCTTTGCCACCTGATCCCTGCACCTCCCTTGTCAGACAGGGATGATGTGATCTGCAAGGTCATTCAGCTCTAGGAAGAAGTCTGGGCACACTGCAGAGGACCTCCAACACCCTCATGTGTAAGATGAGATGCCAGCACACAAAAGGATCAGCCAGAGACAACCCATGTTTAGACAGGAAAGAATTTAAAATTCTATCCGGATTTAGGAACTTCAGTTGTGTGCTTGGTTCTGAAGAGTGATGATAATCCAGCAGGATTTGCGTAGAGCCACTGTGAGAGGTGAGAACAGGTTCTAAATACAATCCTACATGACTGAATTTTAAGCACTCCTGTTGGATCTTTTTGGCATTACAGTGACAATCTTGGCATCATCACTCCCACAGTTGTCTGCAATTAACAGTTGCTACATTCGAGTCCTCTTTGTGTTCATTAGTGTCCAGGTCCTGCCTGACACCCCACTGGACAGCAGAGCGGGCTTGGAATTGTTCAGCTGAAGGAACCTCAATCACTCCTTTCCCCATCATCTCTGACCATCACAATTTTCTTTCTAGACTGAATAATGTCTTCTCCCCTAGCTCTTGTTTTGTCTGACAGCACTATTAGAGCTATCAGAGATAACAGCAGTAGGTTAGACAGCAAGGTCGTACTGGCAACCTTTTTACACGCTGGCACAGCTCTCAGGGTATCAGCATTTGCTTGTGCTGCAGCCCCTGGAAATGTTTGTATCTTCAGATGGAAATTAAAAGCCTAAATCTACAAAGAAAACCCGGACAGGGGGAGGGGTTGTCATTCTGGTTATCAATAAAGAGAAAAAACAGAACCTCATCCAATATCATACTCAAAGTACAGGATTACCTTCAATGACACAAGAGTATAGCCCAGGCAAATTTGTACACAAGTGGGTTCCCAGATTAGGGAAATGGTATTTCCCAGTGTCACAGGCTGCTGCTGGCAGAGCTGGGACTGAAAAAGAGACTGGAGGTCAAACCTGTCTTAGCCACAGGGCAGTCCTTGGCTTTCAAACACTACTGTGAGTAAAGTAGTTTGTGTTTTATCTCAATTTGGTAAGTTGGATGGTGCAGGGGAATAGGGACGTTGCATTCCAACTTTAAATTACATTGAGAAACACACATCCTCTTATCCACAAGGAGAGGAGAAGAAGACGAAGAGGGTCCTGCAGGCTTATTTTTCGCTCCCTGAGAATGTCATGATTTCCCTGGCTTTTCAACACCTTTCAAGGCAGGAGCTGGGTGGTTTCTGTTCTTGACCATTACCTAAGGTACCAGTTTAGTCCCAACCAGCCCAGAGCTGGCCACTTGAGCTCTTCAGATTTACAGAGCCCTTGACTTGCCTGTACCTTAAGCAGTCCCCTCAGGCTTGTTTTCATTATTACAGTCTGACCTTTATGCCTTCCTTGCCCTCTCTATCCTGAGACCCCTGGACTATGGACATATCTTGAAACTGCTTCCCTTAGTGCTCTGAAGAAGGTGCCAGGAATAAAAATTGAGTCCCATCCTCCCATCATCTTTAATGGAGTAAGACCTTGAAGCCCCAGCCTCTGGGGGGCCATTGGAGAAACAAGCAGAATTTCTAATCAGACAAACAATACAAAATATCATCAAATTCAATATTCACAATATTGGCCTTCCTTTTCTTCCCACACTGCTTCCTTCTTCTGTGAAATAGTTTAAGTTGGTATTTGTACTATTGGTATCCTTTTGCCAACATCCCTTGCTGTGTCTGCAACCAACTACTTGTACTTACATATTCTTATATATGGCATGAATGCTGAAAAATTGCCAAGCCTGAGAATAGGAGATTTCTGATACCTCAAGGGGTTCTGACCTGACATATGGAAAAGATCTTCCTACAGCCTTGCTCTTCCATTTGTTATTCATCTAACAAAAGCTGCTCATAGACTTGGAGATCATAAACTCTCTCTGGGTTTGTTGTACACTACAGCACTTGACTTTCTACAGCTCAGCATGTGCCAAAGGGAGGACCTTGGCAGAAATGGAAGAGGAATGTTCATCCAATTGACAGACTGGTGGTCTGACTCAGCTAATCCATACCAGCCCAGTGGAAGCTTCATTCTAAACACAGAATCACTCAGTTCTTTCCTAGATTATCTCAACTCATGGACAGATGGATAATTTAGTTAGCAGTAACAACTGGGAATAAAATCCCAGAATCGCTGAGGTCAGAAGGGCACTGTGTAGATCAGCCCAAACTTCCTGCTCAGAGCAGGGTCACAGGGCAGGTTGCTCAGGATCACGTCCAGTCGGGTTATATCTCTAAGGACAGAGATTCTACTACTTCTCTGCCCAACCTGTTCCCATATTTGACCACCCTCACAGTGAAGTTTTTCTCATGTTTAAATGCAATTTCCTGCATTTCAGTCTGTGTCCATTGACAGGATCTCCCTCTGAGCCTTCCCTTGCCAGACCAAACAACCCCAGCTTGCTCGGACTCTCCTCACACACTAAATATTCCAAATCTTAACGTTGGCCTCAAGCTTAATATATCTTAATATACCTCAATAATCTTTAACTCATTCCAGCATGTCCAGACCTCTTTTACACTGGGAGTCAAGCATCAGTGCTGAGTGGAGGGGAAGGATCATCTAATGCAGCCCAGGATGCCAGTTGCCTTCCTTTCCATGAGGGCACATGGCTGGCTCATGGACAGCTTGGTATCCAGCAGCCCCCCAAGTCCTTCCCCTACACAGCTGCTTCCCAGCTGCAGCCCCTGTACCCAAAGCCCACAGATGTGTTTGCACAAACTTCACCTGTTCATGACCAACTTTTAGTTTAAAGACCTCAGATCCAACAGCCAATCTCATGGATTCATGTTGGGAAAGGGAGAATCCTACAGAGAGCCAATGATATGCATCCTATCTAGTAATGACTTCTTTCTTTTATTTTATTGGTAAATTAAAATTATATAATTAAAGACTAGCAGCTGCAAATCAGAGAGGCCAATATCCTCTATGAATGACTCTCCCTCTTGTGAAGGTTTTTTTAGGGATGTGATTCTGAGGAAATGAAAACGTTCTAGTGTCTTTCCCTCTCACTTCCTTACAGAACACACTCATTGTTCTCCTGCTTAGATGCTGGTGTGCATCTCTGTGGGCCCTTTCTGTGTCAGGCTACACAGGCTGCCTGATTTCCTGGACCACATACACAGTGGGATTCCTAAGAAAATAATAGTGGGGTGATGTTAAGCCTGCTTGTGTCACCGGTGTGTCAGAACTGAGAAGGATGAAAACAGCCATGAGACAGGCAGAGACTGAAATGCCCTGGGCAAAGAGAAGCTCCATGGTGCTATGGTTAAGGGATGATAGCTCAGTGACAGCTGAATTTTAGTGGAAGATCACTGGGCACACCCAACACTATTACTTGGCCTTACAAGACCATCAGAAACTGAAATTAAGAAGTCAAGGTGTCCCAGTTCTTTCCCTTTTCACTCTAAGATGCTGGGATTTCAGAGCTTTTGCCTGCTGGAAGGAGCTGTCTGCCCTGGGGGTTCTCCTGTGCTCTGGCCCAGCTTTTGGTGTGCATCAGGCTGAGTCCTGGTGTCTCGGGGCTGACATAGGCCTGGCCCACTGAGCATCTCATGTAGGTCATGGGAGGAGCTGATCCCCACTGCTGGCAGACACTGAGCTTTTCTGATGTTCCACATTTTTAAATGCTTTTGGGACTTCTGCTCTAAAATGCTTCCCTTTAGTTTCCATTTAATTTCCTTGAAATTGTCACTGGAGCTGTTGATATCTCTGACGTGTGTCAAATGCATCCTTTTCTCTCCTGTCTCTTTCTCCCCCACTATGCAGCACATATAAAGATTTAAAAAAAGATTTTCAGCTCAGCACTTCACTACCCTCCTCCACACTTTTTAGAGCATTCAACCTCTTCTTTTTTTTCCCCTGATTTAAAAACCCCTAACATAGTGCACCCAATTGAACATATAATTTTTTCATGTAGAGTTTCCCTGGAGAATTATATAATCTCAACCTGTCTCCCTTAGGCAGTGTATAATCATGCAATCTACTGGTTTCTTTGTTTCTCTTTTCTTCTCTCTTCCTTTTATTTTGTCCCCCTCCCCAATACTTTTAATAAGTTTTCCACCTTGTCTAGACGTTTCTGACATACTCTACCTTTACCTCATTTTTAGCTGCTGCAGCTCAGAGGTGTAGCAGTTCTCCTCCTTCCACAACCACATCCTGGATCTCAACACCCCCCCAACCTCACAAGTCCTTATTCCAGCCCCTCCTCTGCCAGCACTATTTCTATCCCTTCCAGCTGTGCATTTGATCTCATTGAGGGATTTTTTTTCTTTAAATGTTGCAACTGTTACTTAATTAGGGTGAAGGTTCCCTTTTAATGGGAAAATACTTGCAACGACCAAAACGGGCTGTGTCTGATAATCAATGGCTTAGGATGCCACAGTAATTAACACAGTGTAACACAGTGCTATTAATAGGTAGGTGTGATCACAAGTTTTCCATTGCAGTAGGAAAAGTACAGTTGGGATAGTTTTCACTATGTTGTTTTATGAAAAAAATTAAAAATTGCAGTTTTGCCCTCCAAAAACTGTCACTTTGCATATGGCAAGATGACAACAGTATTTCTTGGAAATTGTGGCTTGCCTGTCTTACCTTCCATTGTTTCTCTCTGTGTGACATCCCCATGGAACCACACAGCTGGAGATCTGCTGGAGATCTGTCCAACACAGCCTCCACCCCCAGGGAAGGGCTGAACCACAGCAGCACCATGGAAACTGCAGCTGACCAAAGGATCCCCCAGAACTTGCGCTGGGAGATGCAGAAGTATTTCAAACTACCATTAAGAGCCCTGAACATCACACTACTGCTGGAAAAGCCCCATTTTCCATAGGCAAAAGGCCCTGTCTTCCCAACCCCGGTTTGAATGAGCCTAATTCTTCAGCTCATGCTAAGATAGAGGTTAAGTTTTGTATGAGTCTGGCAGCAAACTCTTTCCCCTGGTTAGTGCACACTGGGGCACAGGGAGCAGAAAGCAAAATTATTTGCAATCATGTATTTGAAATGTGTAAACAAAATTACCCTGGAGTGAGTTCACATCCCTTCAGATCTTGTTTTCGCCAACAATCTAGAAAATATGTTCCCTGGCAGGAATGTTTGCTGAGACATTAAATCACATTTTTTAGCCCTTTGTTCAAAGTAACACTGAAATATGTAGTGGTGAGTATTTGCCTCTCCAACCTGATCATCAGAACTACCCTCATCCACTTGGAGATTAGGAACATACCACATACCTGATGTGTCCAAACATCGAAACTTCGAATCCAAGCAACAGATCTGAAGATTGTGTTTGCACACCCTGAAAAGTCCCAAGTACCTGCACCAACAACTACCCTACAAAGAAAGTGCAAAGCCCCAGGGCACTCCAGGTAGGTGAAGAAAGGAGGAAATAGCCTTAAACTGATAGGATTTCATCCAGGTCCCCCTCACAGGCAACATGTCCCATGTTTACAAAGGCACTTGCTGTATTTTTGAGCTTCCTCAGGCCAGCTGACCCAATAGTTCCTACATTTCTCTCACAACCTGCTTCTTCCTGGCTTTCCAGGCTCTTGTTCTACCAGAAACAAATTATCACCAGTGACACTGAGATACATTTAAAGCATCACATCCAATTCCTTCCCAGCTCCCTCACATCATCCCAGTCTGACTGGTGTTGAGATGTCACAATCTTCAAGATAACAAGCACTTTGGGAAGCCTGTATTCTGAGGACTCTCATCTTCCCCAGCCCATTAACAAGATCCATGGGTATCCTACAGTTTAACTTCGTTCTGGTCCCTGAATGGAAGTGGCCCTAGCCTGGGGTGCTGACCAGGCTGCCTTTGCTTCCCAGAATAAAAGGTCCAATCCCAGGAAATTGTCCATGCCCAGAGCCACAGCCCTGGGTAATAGATGTGCCCACTCACACTTCCCACCCACACCGACCCTTGGCTCCATCTCACAGCTCTGCCTGACCCCATGAAAAGCAGAGGGTTGCTCTCTTCTGGTCTAAACTAAGGGACAGGGCCACCACATCCCAAGGCCATTGGCTGAGTCAGATGTCTTACTGTGTGCAGTTCTGGGCCCCACAATTTAAAAAGAATGTAAGAAATGTAAAAGCGATGGTGGATTTTTTTTTTAAATATATGGGGTTTTTTTCACTATTTCGCTTTAAATTTTGCAACCTCCAAGGACTGCACTTAGCAGCTGCTTTCAGCAACCAGATGTGGTGTTGAAAAGAGACAACCCCTTGATCCAGGACCTTAGGTTTTCAATGAAACACAATGTAATGTTGCAACAGATTGCTGTAACCCTGATACATATCTCACTTGCAGCACTTGTACAGAAATTAATCACTTCTAGATAATGATTCCTGGGATTTTGAAGTAGCTGTGAGAGAATAGCAAGCTGCACTTCTACGTTAGTCACAGCACTTGCAGGTGACACCAGCAATGTGTTCTGCTCTCCAAAGTCCAGAGCTGAGTAAACCATCCAGCCCTGGGAGCCAGCAGAGATGGGCTCTTGACTTGTCCATTGACTCATTCACCAATTCCTGGCAAGCCACTAGAAATTATTCATTTTCTCCCTCACAGAATGAACTGTGAGGGTCACTCTTTTAGGGGTGACCCATGGCTGGGACTCACAACAAACACCATCCTGTTATTCCTTGTTATCTGTGTTGTCCTCATAGCAGGACCATGACACAGACAATAGCCAAGCAAACCTCTGCAACCCCATGTGAGTGTGGTAAAGGGGAACTATCTAAAGCCCCTCTCCCAGTTTAGACACCACAGGGAGGCCACAGGGCAGCAAAACAAGGTGAATTCTTGGTGCTGACCTTTCTTTTGGTAAACATCAGCTGGAATTCATGTTTAAGGCTAGAGGGTCTCCACTTGATCCTTACTTCAGTCCAATTTCTGTGAGGGAACTCTCACTGGATCCTTCCCTTCTCATTCGGTAAAAAACCATAGGGCTGTGTCCTGATTAATAGGAAATCCGAGCTCGTACCTCATTTAGTCCCCAGTGTTACAGCTGCAGCCTTCCACAGAGATACACAGGGGCTGTTCTGTGACAGGTGGCAGTGGCAACTCAACCAAAGGAGGAGCCAGAAACCCTGGTGACTTGAAGCAAGATGCAGATGAGACAGTCAAGGGGCACACTGGTCTAGGTGAGCAGAGGAACAAACCCAACAGGGTTTAATATGACCTGCTGCTGCTTCACACGCCATGCGATCCACGACCATCATTTGCTGCTACCAGTCCACCTGCAATGGCCAGGGCCTTGCCACAGTGGCTGGGCAGCAGTGCCCTGGGCCATTCCTGCAGCATAGGAAAACACTATTTCCCGACAACAGTTCCATATGAATGTTCCTTCATCAGTTGACAGCACCAATCTGCCAGAACGTTAATGAGAAGCTAATGAAGAGAGCCAGGCTAATGCAAAACAGTAATGAAGATTAATCCCTCCCCAGAGAGGAGGATGACATGTCTTCTCAGAGACCTACTGCACCACAACAGCATTTGGAGGGTCAAAAGTGTGTCAATGAAAGATAATTAATAGCAAATCTCTCTCTTGTTCTTAATTAAAGTAGCGAGTAGGGATTTCAAAGAAGCTGCTTGGTCCATTCTACCTGCTGAATTCCCAAACTGAGAACCATAAGCCATGCAGGAATTTGATGGCCTACCTGGGCATAGGTCTCTCAACGGGGAAACAAGCACAGCCAGGGAGGCTGGGGCAGCCTGGGCTTCATTCCCTGACAGCAATTAGAAGTCTTGGTTTTGGAAGATGCATTGAATGA
Organism: Pachyramphus minor; assembly: GCA_013397135.1. NCBI lineage: Eukaryota > Metazoa > Chordata > Aves > Passeriformes > Tyrannidae > Pachyramphus > Pachyramphus minor. The sequence continues at coordinate 488,873 of VYXB01002933.1, forward strand.
CTTTCTGTGTAACACAGCACAGAACCTCAGTAGGGTCCTGCCTACTCACTAGGGTAGCAAGTGATTTCTGAGCAGGAATTTCAGGTCAGGAGGAGATTTCTTCTCAACAACAACGAAACAGCACCCCTCCAGCAGCCTTTGGAGTCAGTTCTCCTACAGTACAACTCCCTGATGGACAGTCCATCACCAGAGGAGGTTAGATTTACATGTGCCCTCAAGGCATGGCCTTAACAAGCCTGTCAGAGGGTCTCATCAAGGGCTGTTACCTGCAGAAAGGTTACTACCAGCCTGAAAATGTCCTGAGAACAGAAGCAGCGTAGGAAGAGCCTGCAATACTGGACAGCCTTGCCATTTGGAAACTTGACCAAGTTCCCAAGCCTGTTGCTCACTTCCAGTGTGGCCTTACATCACTTTGGCCCCTTCACCTTGATTCCTGACCCCCCACATGAAGACGCTTTGGTGGCAGACAGTGCAGCACCCCAGGCAATGCTCCAGTCCCTGGTGTTTGTGCGTCTGTGCTGCTTTGTGCCTTTACCAGACCTTCAAGACACGACCATGATACCCATGTGATGAAGATGCTTCCATTCTTCCTTTGCCTGCCCTGGGTAAACCCAGTTAACAGCAAAAAAAGCCAACAATTCCCCTGGGCCACCCTGTGCTGAGAGGGGGACTGGAGAAGAAAGCACCAAGCTTTGCTGCTCTGGAGGAGCCATAAAGCAGCGAGCACTTAGGATTCCTGTCTTGCCTGGCTGGAGCCCAAGTGGAGGCAAATCCTCTGCAGGCAAGGCTGTCCTGCCAGCTCCATGATCTCACAAAGGGAAAACACACTGGGGCTAAAGAAGAATCAATGACTTTGCACATGTCTTTGCAAGGCTGCATTCAGAGAGGTGACTGGCACTGGAATTGCCCTACTTACCACAAAAGCGGTGACAGTGCCACCACCACAGCAGGGGATAGACAGACTCCAGGCCTTGTTTCAGCCCTTGTGTTCTAATTGGAGCAGGCTGTGCTGCCAGCAAGAAAACAGGATCCTGTACAAGATCCGAGGTACATGTCTCCCACTATGCTTTCAAAGGTAAGCCATCTGCTCCACAACTGCATTTAACTCTTGCCTGGCTGCCATCCACAGGGTGCAATCCATGCACCCTGCCTGTGGCAGGATAGAAGTGGAGGGTGGGGAGAAAATCAGTAGGCTGCAAAGACTTCCAGTGATTCTGCAGCTGGGGACACAGTAGCACCTTCTGCAGGAAGCATCAGTGTCTGGGCAAACCCTTCACCTTTTAAAACCGTGCAGCTTTACTGCTGGATAAACAAGAGTCACTTTGCACACCAGCAAACAAACCATCCTAACCCAGTCTGACCTCTCCCATGGGATTATCTGCCTGCCCTCTCACACTTTACGCTGGACAGTGCCATTGCTCACACATTTAGATGTCCCCCCCAGGAGGTGTTGGCCAGGATTATGGGACAGAGCTGCCATGGTTAGATGACATTGCAGGTATGGTGCTCCTGGGGGCAGAGGGCTCTTCCCACTCATACTCTACTGAGCATCTTAAGTCCTTCTGCTGGGCTCCAGCATGAACAGAGACTGAAATGGGGCTGGCTCAGGCTGCAGGTCTCTGTCTAGACACAATCTGTGTCTCTTGCTTGCTAGGAACGTGCTGCCCAAGCACTCAGGGGAAACACTGCTCTCATTTAAACATCTAAATAAACTTCTAGAGGTATTCTGCTAAGATGAGCATTTAAAGGAAGTACATATCTACCTCCCACTGATAGCAGAAGGACTTAGGCACCTAATTTTGCTAGGCCCCCTTGAAAACCCTGGATTTCAATGCTCAAAGGTCTGCTCTAATTAGCCAAATCATCACCCATATCATATGTGTGCTCTTAAATGATTGACAGTAGCACTACCTTACAGTGATTCACTTTCTTCTGACTCACAGTCATTTATTTGCACTATTTCCACCACTGGAATTTGAAACAATGATGCATGTTTTCCATACATTCACAGAAGAATTCATAAACACCATGAATGCATGACTTCATGTCCAGCCATGCCAGGCTCTCCTAACTTCTCCACCAAATAAAAACAAACAGATTGTTCTGAGCTGTAGGCATGCCAAATCAAGTCTAGGGAGATACTAATCCAGAGAAAACCTCCTTTTCCCCATTTTTAAGGCAAATTTCAGCCATGTGAAGGCTATCAGGTTCGAAGAGAAAACCTTTTCTTCTTTACTACAGAACTAGTCTCTCCTGGCTTGCCTTGGCTTGTCCTTCCACAGTGTGAAGGAGGGAATTCTTAGAGGGCTGAAAAAGCCTTCCTGGCTCTGTGGTGCTTTTCTAGCTTTAAGTTTACAGCTGCCCAACAGCTGGTGCCAGATATGACACAGCTGTGCCCCAGTACACAGCATCAAACAGCTCCCAGCAAGGTCCATACAAGCCATCTCCAACTGTGACATGAGGCTCTGGGCCCTTCACATTTATTTCTTCCAATATTGTCCAAACTTCATCCTGGTGACCTAACACCCCACAGCCCACAGAGGATCACTTTCCTCTAACACAAGCGTGCTCCAGCAGGGATGTCTGGCTAAAAAAACCAAAACAACAGGGGAACGATTTCAGCTTCTAAATCCAACCATCAACTAAAGTGTATTTTGCCCTTTAGTGTAAAAATTCTCACCCATTCTCATTAGGTGCTTGGCCCCAAGGCCACTGAAGTCGCAGGCATACAGAAGGCAAGGTACTGGGACATTAGCAGATTTGTATACATTTAAACTAAACCTTTTATCTCAGGATACATCACACCACTTCCAGATAAGAACCAAAGTGCTAACTTGAATCTCAGTGCAGAGCACTGTCCCTGGATTTAGCTGAATGTAGAATTAGGGAAGTTTCTCCCAGAGCCTGACTCTGAATCACATTTCAAACTCTGAATCACTTGGTTTTAGCTCAGCCGCCAGCTCCAGCTGGGCAAAATGACCATGTGTAGTTCCCCCAGGGAAATACTCGTCAGCTGCAAAACCACCTTAGAGCCTTCCCACAAGAGAGGAACTGAGACTGCTCCCGCTGTGCTGGCTCTGAGGGTGCTGTGGTGGGAAGCAGCAGGGTGCTGCAAGAACAGCCAGCCCTGGGACAGGATGGCTTCTTGGGTTTCAGTTTGGTTTTACTCACACTGAAGAGAGACCTCAGGTTCAGTGAAACCCAAGGGGCCACAAGCACTGTGTTAGGCCTCCTAGGCACATTAACCCTTACAACAGTCAGTGCCACTGGACAAAAGGATTTCTTGGAAAGGAAGGAGGGTTTGGTGCCAAGCAGATCATTCTTCCTTCAGCCATGGCAGCAGAAGGCTGGCCAGGGAGTAGTTGCCGTGTGAGTCCAGCCTAGGATAAGATCAGGACCCTAAGTGGTCCAGCTCAAGGCAAACCCTGTCAAAGCTGTTCCACAACTGCTCTGTCTCCAGCTCCTGCTGTCTCACATTTTCTTTAGTCCTTGCAAGCAGAGCAATTGGATGGTCACAGCTGGGAGCAGAAACAAAGCTGCTTGAAATCTCCAAATCTCCACAATTATAAACAAACCCCAAACCATTGCTGAGTACTCTGATGGGTGCACAAATCACACCACTTCCCTACGGGTCATCATATACAATTCCAGGTGGCACTAGCTCAACATCTGAAACTCAGGACTCCTCCTCCTCGCTACATGCCTGCAGCAAAGTTTCCCAGGAACAACTGAACCCCCAGGACATGGTCTATCAAATACGGACAACACTGGCTGTGTGCTTTAAAGTGAGGTTCTGTTTAAGCACTTATTTAATTGGGCTTTACTGATTAGAGGTAATTTGTCCAAAGCACCCAAGAGGTTATAGGATCCCACTTCTCCTGCTGCTTGCTGTGGCTCAGGCTAAGGTGGTCATTGGAAGCTGTGCTCAAGGCCGTTTGAAACTCTCTGCCTTCATTTCAGTTTTCTAGAGGTCATTACCAGAGATTTGTGAGGGGAAGTAAATGTTTTTAAGACATAATTGAGTGGGATAAATAATTATTGAAACGTGAGGATAAGTATTAAATTGATGAAAAACTCTCCATGATGAACAGAATTAAAAATAAATGAAACTTAGTTATAAGACTAATGAACGATTGCTTCACAACTGTTCCTAAATCATCCTTTAAAAAAAAAAACGAAACAAAAGCACATCAAAAGAAACACTTTCAAAATGACAGAATTTGTTAAAAATAAAAATAAGGAAAAAAAATCCTTGTAAGGATTCATTTAAGCTGTACATGGAAAATAAGTCCAAGCTCCTACTTCCCTCCAGTATGCATTGTAAGAAATCTCCCTATCACTTTTTCCCCCATTTAAGCAGGTTATGTCTCTCCCTTTGTCTCCTGGACACTGAGTGCTCAGCCAACTCTAAGGACAGCCAAATGTAATTTAGCCAAGTTCACACCTTCCACTCCAAAATCTGTGATCTCTACATCAGCCTTCTGTGTGGGTAAGGAGGGCCACAAGAAGCCAAAACCACCGTTTGGTAACAGACTCTCCCTTTTCTGGGCTTTTCTCAGCTTTTTGTTCTCCCCACGGGGGCACCTCCCAGCTTAGAGGCCCTGTTTGTACTGTGAGCACATGGCACCTCGTGGCCAGGACATGGCTGACGCTCTTTGTAGGCACAAAAGCCTCAGTTTAGCACAAATCCAACTTTAAATGCGAAAGCAGGTTCTTAAAAAAAACAAAGCAACCCCTCAAGGTCCCAGACTGTGTGATGGATACTGGCTGTGCACTTAAGTGTCTTGCTGAATCAGGGCCACGGCCTATCGATCACAATGATACATTAGTGACGTAATTTTCTCAGAAATGATGATGGAGTCTGGATCTTGGCCAAGACTATCCAACACATACAGCAACAGCAGTCCCAACAACAATCCATGGATGTGCCTCCACTGCCCCTGGCCTGACAACTCACATTTACCTGCCCTGTGGGCTCGGTACGGTGGGTCCATGGGGTTGGCAGCACCTCAAATGTGAGCAGGGAAAATTGGTGTTAATTGCAGGTGGACTGTGCAGAGGGTTATAGCTGGGCCTGCCGTGGTTTAAACTGGCAGGTGGCCGAACACAACACAGCCCCTTGCTCACTCCCCTCACAATGGAATGGGGCAGAGAATTAGGAAAAAAAAAGTAAGATTAGATAGAGATAAAGACATTTTAATAGCACATAAATGGAAGGGATAATAGTAATTTCAAAAAAAAAAAAAGAATATAATAAGAAACAGTTCACCACCCACTTAGCAATGCCCAGCCAGTTCCCAAGCGGTGATCCCAGCCCAGCTTTCCTGCAGTTCACACACTGAGCATGGTGCCACATGGTCTGGAATATCCCTTGGGCCATTTGGGGTCAGCTGTCCTGGCTGTGTCCCCTCCCAGCTTCTTGTGCCTCCAAACCTCCTCACTGGTGGAGTGAGGAGCTGAAAAGTCCCTGACTCTGTGCAAACCCTGCTCAGCAACAACTGAAACATCAGTGGGTTATCATAGAATCACAGAATGGTTTGGTTTGGAAGAAACCTAAAATATCATTTAGTACCAACCTCCCTGCCATGGGCAGGGACCCTTTTCAGTGGACCAGGTTGCTCAGAGCGTCATCCAACTTGGCCTTGAACACTTCCAGGGATGGAGCAACCACAACTTCTCTGGGCAACCTGTGCCAGTGCCTCACCACTCATACACAAGAATGTTTTTCCTAATGTCTAATCTAACCCTGCCCTCTGCCAGTTTGAAGCCATTCCTCCTGGTCCTGTCACTACATGCTCTTGCAAAAATTACCTCTCCATCTTTCCTTTTATCAACATTATTCTCATTCTAAATCCAAAACACAGCACTGTGCCAGCTGTCAGGAAGAAAATTAACTCTATCCCAGCTGAAACCAAGACACTGGTCACTAAACATGACCTAATTAATAAAAATTAATTAGCTAGCATTAATCAAGTACAATTATTAGCAAACACTCTAACAGCTGTACAGAAAGGTTGCGAAGGAAAGTTTGTTTCAGACCCAGATTATGGCTCTGGCACCATTCCCACTGTCTATATTTAATACCACCAGTGCCTTAACATTCAGGGCCAGATCCCTACATGGAGTGAATCTCAAGGCTGTAGTTTGGTGCCTGNGTCATCCAACTTGGCCTTGAACACTTCCAGGGATGGAGCAACCACAACTTCTCTGGGCAACCTGTGCCAGTGCCTCACCACTCATACACAAGAATGTTTTTCCTAATGTCTAATCTAACCCTGCCCTCTGCCAGTTTGAAGCCATTCCTCCTGGTCCTGTCACTACATGCTCTTGCAAAAATTACCTCTCCATCTTTCCTTTTATCAACATTATTCTCATTCTAAATCCAAAACACAGCACTGTGCCAGCTGTCAGGAAGAAAATTAACTCTATCCCAGCTGAAACCAAGACACTGGTCACTAAACATGACCTAATTAATAAAAATTAATTAGCTAGCATTAATCAAGTACAATTATTAGCAAACACTCTAACAGCTGTACAGAAAGGTTGCGAAGGAAAGTTTGTTTCAGACCCAGATTATGGCTCTGGCACCATTCCCACTGTCTATATTTAATACCACCAGTGCCTTAACATTCAGGGCCAGATCCCTACATGGAGTGAATCTCAAGGCTGTAGTTTGGTGCCTGCCAAACACCGAGCACAGCTCTGCCCTCAGTGTTCCAGGCAGAGCTGTGGACAGCAGGAACAGCCATCATGCAGAAGATGGTGTTTTTCTCTGGTGCAAAGGCTGATCCAAACCAGAGGCATGGACACCTTGCTGTATGGTTCCCCATCTTGCACCCCCTTGGCCAACCCTAGCAATACACAGAGCACACAGCATAAGCAAGGTGACACCTTAGGGCTGTACTGTGCTGTAAATGCTGAGCAGGGTGAGCAGAGAGGGGGAAGAACATTCTGTGAAATGAGAGGCAAATATCTACAGACTGTCCATTCAACATTGCAGTGGCAAGAGCTGTTTCTATTGACATCTGCCATTTTCATCATTGCTGCATCTACCCAAAGAACAGGATATTTCCCTTCTCCTCCCTCTTGCATCTTTTCCCCAAATGAATTTTCAAGCCACACAACTTTCTGTCATCCATCCACATGAGCCCCTTGCCAGGGTGGGGGTTCATTTGTGATATACAAGGGGACAGCAATCTCCCCCAGCTTTCCCAGGAGCTGTATGGATTTCCCCAGGAGTTAACTCCAGGAGATCCAGGCACCTGGGCTAACACAACACCTTGCCAACCATGCCCTCCTCAGAATCAACCAGCTTCCCCATTCACATCCTGGAGGCTGCCCTGAATTAAAGCTGGTTCATGCTCAGTGCTCTGTGTTCAGCTCTGCAGTGCTCAGGTTAATGATGCAGGAGAGCAGTCGGGTGTGACTGCAAAGGAAGGGGAGAATGTGCTTCTAGCTTTTCCAAAACAGTTAATCATTAACCCCTTTCATGGTCACAGAAGGTGCTGGCCTCCTTACAAGCTCCCCTTATCAGCCATAATTATTTCCTGATCCGCTCTCCCATAACTACCTGGCAGACTTAGGCACAACACCCTTGAATCACCTGACTGCCTTTATTGCCCTATATTCCAAGCCAAATGGGTCTCTGCTGTGTCAGCTGCAATATTTACAGCATATTATTTCTCCCTGCCCATGCCCAAACATAAAAGCTGTTCTGTCCCCCACCTTGCCCTTTACACCATCCCTCCTTCTGTGACGAAGTAAAACAGAATAGTCATCTCAATACCTCAGCACTTCTTCCTCCTCTTCTTCCCCAAATGCAACAGCTCCTCTTGCATACAGCCCAGGGGGGTATTACTGCCATCTCTCTTAACTCCACTTCAAGTTTTCAATCATTTTAATTCTACAGATATTGCCTAGATATCTAAATAAAGGCATTTTTAGTTTCTGACAAAGAATAACTCCTCTCCATAGAGAAGAGATGTAAATCCAAATGATAGACCTAAATGTCACACACACATGGTGTGTTATTTGCCATGTCAGAGCCTGCTTCCTGGGGAGGACAGTTCAGAGTGACCAGCTTAAATCTGTTATTGAATAAAAATGGATAGAGAGCTCTGACCAGCAAGGTTGGTCTGAATAGATGAAGTCAAACCCTCAAGAAGTGGAACAAATGGAAATTTCCAGGGGTGGGAAAGATGACTGATATTTAAGTAAGCAAAAGAAACCTACATAAATGAAACAAAAACTTCAGTCCTTATTCCATCTTTAAAGAACAGGTATAAATTCAGGTAAATAAATACCTCAGTTAAGTAGAAGCTGTATAGTCTATAAATAGCACATGCCTATGTAACACTTATGTTTAAAGTTCTTGTACAACACATATGGAAGGGAACAGAGGTCTCCAAGCACAGAGAGAAATAATTGAGAAATGGGAACATGGTATTTCATGATCAAATTAATTTTCTCAGGGAGACAATGTCACCTACAAAAAGAAATAAAAATGCAACAATGGGCATTTTTAAGTTTAGGAGAAAAAACTGTTTTAGGGAAATTCAAAACCACAAAAGGAGCAGGGAATGCACACAGAATAACCCCAGGGCCAGATTACACTGCTGTTGCCAGCACCAGTGCCTGATTCAAGGCTGACTCCACAGCCAGGAGGTTACAAGGCCATTCTGAGACACTTGCAAGCTACCACCCAAAACAATGCTTCCTCTTTCTTCCTAGCACAGCATCCACGTAAGCCAGTCAGTAATTCAGACAGTTCTCAAATATGACCAAGAATTTGGAAATACTTTGCTCTGCTTGTCTTGATTGCTGCAGTCAGATTGCTGCACTTCTATGGCCAACCAAGCAGATGTGCCCCAAAGGGACACTGGCCATGCTCTGAGAGTATAAAATCAAAAGTGTCTCCCTGCACATGCAGTTCTCCACCTTTTGGGAATACCCAGTGCTTCCTTTTGCTCTCACAGTCACCTATCATTTTTCTCAGGGTTGCTACAGATAGTGCTTTAAAATTGCCAGCTCAAGGCTCAGGAATGGGTCATGAAGGCAGGATCTCAAAGTATTACTGAAAAGCTAGAGGAAAAGGTAGGTTAAGCCTTCTTTGTTTAAAGCCATCATGAAAAAATTACCCTGTCATGCACATAAGTCATGATTTCTGGGGAGGAACGTGATCACCCTCTCTTGGAAAGGATAGGATGGAGAAGAAGAATGGACTGACCAGTGATTTTGCATACTGCACAGCTCCTTCCTCTGTGTGGGAGGATGCCTCAGCTCAGAAAAGACATGGCACAGGAGGTGACCAAGGTCTGTAGAGATATAAAGAGCAGAAAGCTGATTAAAACACAAGTGTTCAGTCTCCTCACGAAAAGGAAAAAACAAAACAAACAAATAAAACCAAACAGAAACCCAAACAAAACACCCAGACCAAACCCCAAAACTAGAACCACTGCAATAACAGAGTGCACCAAAGAAACATCAGGATGCTGATGCCAGTAGATAGGACCAGGGGCCAGAGGTTATGCCAGAGGAAGGCTCACACTACAAATAGTTTCTCTCTTATGCTCTCCCTAAGCATGTATTACTACTAGTTCCAGTCCAGGACAAGGTATTAGGTTAAGCTGAGCCTTTGGCCAGAGTCAGTACAGATACTCCACTACAGGGGCATAAACTGAGAGCTAATCTTGGAAAACAAGCCATATTCCACCCAGAACCATACCCAGACATGTAACTCTTGGAAGCTGCTCATTTGATTTCTTTCAACCTTTTATGGCAGAGCCTCTTCCTTCTGCTTTCTTTCAGGTTTTTGGTAGGTTTTTCTAAGCATTAAAAATACACCAGATTTTAAATTACAGTGAAATACACTGCAATAAGCAGCCCTGAAGGGTGATGTCAGATGTCTGTCCACAAATAACCCCGAAGTCCCCCTTTACTGCTGCCTGTCCATGTGCCCTGACCCTTAACTGAAGAGGTCTCTTCTAGAGCAAGCCTGGAGTTCATTCCCCGTGTGCCTTCAGTCTTTGGCCACTCTGCCAAGACAGCCAACACCAGTAGCTATTATGGAAGTCACTCATTGTGACATGATGTCCCTTCCATGGGGTAGGCAAGTCAAACCCCTCCCACTGGAATGGGGTCACCACAGAGCAGAGCCCAGCTCACTTTTCCCTGCACAGCACATCTCACTCTGTCGTTATAGACGACACCACAGCTTGACCCAACCGCTGAACTGCCTAATGCAAAAAGATGATTGCAATCAGCAGCCATGGAAATTAATAGCACCATTCTTTCCATTTTTAATGCAGTTTGAGAGACTTAAATCAAATCTGATGAGGGACAAAGTAGCCAGTGCTGAATTCATGCAGGAAGAAGTGAGCATGTTACCTGCGCTGCAGTTATGCCTTGTGTCAGTGCCCCTAAAAGTCTGCTACCAGAGAAGCTTCGACAACTTTTTAGAGGGTATCTTGGCACTACCAAAATGCACAGGGCAAGCTAAAGCTGTGTATTTTGAGCTCCATTCTTTTATCAAAATTTACCTCCCTTCTCAATTGGCATAGATAATGTTGAACTATCCTTAGGTCCAAAAAAGGATGCTAGTTCTTTGGTTTTCAGTGAATTTCTGCAGAAAGTTCCCCTTGAAGACAGATTTAGGTACCTGGCCTTTAGCAAAGGCCCATATCTTCTTATTCAGCACTTACTGAACTGTTACTGGGACACATTCCCAATGCTGCAGTTCCTGGTTCTCTGCAGGCGTGGGTGGGAGCTTGCTGGTTCTGCCAGCTTAGAGCCTGTGCCCGCCAGCCCCAGGGCACGCAGGGCCCTTCACCCCCATCAAGCTTCATCTTGCCCATCCACTGCTCATCCCTGTTTAACCACAGCAGGAAATTGTTTCCTGCCATCTGAGAAACATTTCATGCAACAGGAAAAAGTTAATCACACTACTTTCCTGAAGGAGGTTTTGGTTCTCAGGTAAGTTTTCTTTCCTAAAATCTAAGTGAGTCACATATACATCCCCCCGCAAGAAATCCCACATGAGGCCGTAGAGATGTGGGAAAAGCTGAGTTTTGGTTACAAAAACCTGTTCTCACACACACTCCCTCCAAAAGTCCTGAAATATCCTGACAGAAATAGCTGGGTTTGGAACACCCATACCTATCAAAAAGCCCCAGCTTCCAATTAAAAAAAAACACAACAGCAAAACAAACAACAAACAAACAAAAAACTCTGAACTGAGCCAAGAAATGGGGCTGGTGAGTGAATCACACCCCAGTGCAGCTCGTGGACCAGAGCAAATCACTGCCTTCACCTCACACGTGCGCCCCAAAGACGCTTCCAGGCGTTCCTCCCACCTACCGGAGCTGCGGCTCCCAGGCTGCAGCCAAGCTAAGCTGCCCCCTGTGCTAAGCTGCCATGGCCACTCACTGCCCAGAGGGGATCCCCACTACCGGCACAGACAGATGGCACCAGTCACATCCATTCCCCGTGGCACAGCCAGCCTGTCAGCGCCGGTGACAGCTCCACTGTGACGGCTCTCGCAGCCAGCGCCCGGAGCGCAGCCAGTGCTGCCGAACGGGGACAGAGATCTGGGACTGACTTGGCACCTCTAAAGCCACAGTGGTCACTTTCTTATGAGCTTTCGCTCCATTTTTCGTGTCTGGATTTTGCATTTCCCCATGTCTGGGGCTCTTTTCACAAAAAACCAACCCACCCTTGCTACTATAAAGCCATATAGGAGGTCATGTGACCCTGAGACTCCAGCTCCCAGAAGAGAGCACTGGAAGGCAAGAACAGGGAAACAAACTATTAATATGATTTATCTTTTGCACAGGGGCTCCACTCTCTCTTTCAAGACCAAGCATTTATAGATACAGATAATGACAAACAGGGTATTCCCACCCCTAGTGCACAATCCCCTTTTTATTCCCTATGCAAGGAGGAATTGAGACATTAGATTTTGTCAGCTGCTTCCCACAAGAGCTGTCTCTGGCTTTGACTTTAATAATCCAGCTTGGCTGATCTTTCTCCGGCAGTGGCACTGCCATCAGTAGCCAAAGTGATGGATGGGCTTTACAGCTCAAACAGCCTTCAGGAGAGCTGCTTGAAGATAAGTATCTAAAACTAGCAATTTATGCTTTCTCACATTCCTAAGCCACGGGACATTTATGGGGACCTTTTTTCTTTACCGTTAGCTTTGAAACAGGAGCAAAATAAAAAAGGGTGAGGCTCTCAAGTAGCTATGCTGCACCTATTGCTAGAGAGAGGAAAGTGAATTATATGACTGGGAAGCAGCAGCAGCTGCCCAAATTTTCTACCATCCCAAATTCCTGATGACTTTGGCTTATACACTGCTTTTCTAGTTTCTCTCTTTTATCTGAATTTTAAGTCCAGGTGTCCTGGGCCACATGTGACAGGACTGAATGCTATTGCCTACAGATAAAAAACGAAGGTAGGAGTCACGGGAAGACAAATAGCTGAGCTGCCACAAAAGACAAAATGGCATCAGCACAGTCTCTGTGCATCCTGGAAAGATACACACTGCCTGGTAAATTCAGGCAGTTAGAGGCATTGCAGTTGTCAGGTCACAATTTCAGATAACCTGAGAATGATTTAGCAGAATATGACTTTATCTTTGTCATCAGTGGATCTGTGATCACTTGCGTAATATAACAATGGCTGAACCTTTAAGAGCAGTCAGATTGATAGTCCCCATTAAGATGCTCATCAAAAGCCACTAAAAACCTACTGATTTATGGCTACCAGCAGGAATGTTTTGTTACAGGCAGTTATATTTTTCTTATTCAGCTTTCGGAGGTGCTTTTTCAAAAGTTTCACTGTTTAAGTAGTTAGAACCTAATGAATGCTCAAACAATTGGCTGATGTTAAGCTCCCAGGATGCCAGCAATGACTGAGGTTGAGGATAACTTAGAAAAGGGTCCAATAGCAAGCAAAGCTCCTACTGATAAACACAATTGCTTGGTGCCCCTTCAGAGCTTAAATTTGTGACCAAGTTACTGCAAAATGAATGCAAATGCACTTCAGATGACCCCAGCAACTAAATATGTATGTAATCATAACGCTTAGCAAAGACAGAGGGATCCAAGCAACACAAACATGCAGGTACATAGACAGCAGTAAATGTAGGGCAGAGCCAAGCTGGACACGGCCCCAAACACCCTTCAAAGTCAAAAATGGGGGGAAATGTTCATTTTGTCCTTCTCCACTGATACAGACCTATAGCTGTGTCAAGGGCAGGGACTGAGAGGGTAGTCCAAGATGTTTCTCTTTGACATAAATGGAATCTGCACTCAATATCTTAGAGGCATAAATCCGTGTTGGCCCTCCTGGAGTGTAACAGGCAGGAGATTCTAAGCAAAAGCAGATAGAAGAACTGAGTTGTGTCTCGACACCTGAGAAATGCTGGGACTGACACACAGCTGTGTTTCATCGAGAAATGTGACATTCAACCTACTTTTTTATTATAAAAGCAGCAGGACTATGTTTTTAGGAAGAAGATAATTTTAACAGTCTTTATACTTGAGGACTTTCCCAGCCATGATACAACCATAGAGTAAACAGATGTACCAGGGTGAATTCGGGTGAAGAGTGACTCAGGGTTTCTGAGGCATCATCAAGCACAAACAAGACCTTTGAGATCAATTGCTGACTGCTTAAAGTGAAACAGCACTGACAGATGCACTCAGTGTCACAGGACAGTCACCTTTTTCTCTTTAGGGCTGATTCTTCCTGGAGATCAGACCTATGAAAGTGGCAACTTCACAGAAGAGTTCTGCAGCCACTTCTTCCCAATTCGTAAGGGAGACAACTCCATGTGCCTCATTGCCTCTAGGAATTGTTGTCCTATTTCAACAAGAAGAGAAACTAAATTCCTATGAATTTTGAGAGAATGGGAAGTCAAACAGAGCAAGAAGTCTCTGCTGGTTTCCTACTAAGGGAAGGGCTGACAAACTGAGCTCTCCCTTGACACCAAAGAGCCCCCAGAAGGACATGTTAGAAAGCAAATCTAACTCCTCATGCTGCTTGTGACACAGCTGGCTTCTTCCCCCATTACTCTGTGGTGCACCCTGATCTTCCTCAAGCAGATGAGATCCTGTCCTATAGGACACTTCCTTTCTCAGACCACTTGTACCAGGTTTGCTGGGCTTGGCCTTTAAAGATGCTCTGCCTTTATCCAGAGCTTGGGGGCAGCTGTGGATTCATAGTTAAAACTCTGTGGTTTTCCTTTCAGAAGAGGCACTATTTCCTGAAATCCTCTGCTGGGTTTTGGAGCCCAAACTCTACTGGCTTTAAAAGGAGACTTTTCCTCCTCACTGCTTGTGGTGCCTGAAACCCTCTGAAGTCACTTTGTTCCTGTAAATGCTTAGGGACTCCTCCAGCTTCCTGGAGTGCTCTGAGCTCTCATCTTCAGGATCCCTTTGGAGGCAGGTCTGGAAGACATCCAGCTAACAGTCCACTTCCCTTCCACACTAGGGGACTTGATTCAAAGCCTGACTGGGCAGGAAGCTGAGTCCTGATTTCAGTAGGCCTGCAGAACAACTCATGTCTGCACTATCTGTGAGAGGAATTCTTAAACCTTTGCTCACAGTGAGTAGCAGCTGACACTGTTAATCATCACAGAGAAGAAAGGAGGGGGATGGAAAAATGTCTGCCTTCCAGCTCTCTTGCTGAGGCCTTAGAATGAGAACTTCCCTCAGTGGGGGCTGGTTCTCCTCCAACTTCCTTCATTGTTCCTTTGAAGCATCCTGCTCTTAGATCCTGTTGAAAACAAGGTACTGGTAGACTTAGTGGGTAAGTTATGGTCTCCCCCAGGCGACTAAGAAAACTGCAGACAATGCAAGTGAGAATCCTTCCCATATCTATCATGAAATGACCCTGTGAGACTGGAAACACTGAAGCAGCCTAACAGTAGGACAGCATACCAGCACAGTATCAAAGCCTCTAAAACAGAAGTTCCCCAGATTTTCCAGTGTTCCCTTGTTGTTCAAAGACTCCTACTCCATCAAAGCTCAAACTGTTGCAGGACCAACAGGTCACGTGAGAGGCATCAGAGGATTATTAATTTGAAAGAAATGGGTGGAAAGTGTGTCAAGCACGCCCAATCTTTGAACTGGGTACTTTAGAAGAACATTGCAAAATAAAACACAACTGCACATTCATTTCTCTTTAGAAAGAACATATTGCACAAAGCCACAAAACTTACATGACCTTCATATGAAGGAGAACAGAAAGACCAATCTTCACTCATTGCAAATTGGCTTGGAAAGGCAACAAAGCAATGCCAGTTTTCACCAGCTGAAGATACGACCAAATGTCTGCGGTGCTCAGAAGGCGAAACTGTGAGGCCTATTCATTGCAAACGCTTCTGGGCATATGTTAATCAGCGAGAAACTTCTTCCCAGAGATGATTATGGTGCAAATAGAAGCCCATGATTTTGGCCTATTGTGAAGATTGAGCCTTCCTCTAAACATGCAGTGGAGGGTGGCATCTATTAACTGCATCTGGCTGCAGAAAAGCCTACGGTCTCAGAGCTGTTTCAGTCTGGTAGCTTCCATTTATCTGCAGCATTGTCCTCTCCAAATCCCTGTCCAGAAGGCAGGCGAACAGCAGGATAAATGTTTTTCCCTTTGACACTGTCTGGTCTAGCAGCACTGACAACACAAGAGGGATCCCTGCCTTGTCCCTGTTCTGGCATCTCACGAGAGAGATACAACTCAGTGCCTCTGAACTGAAGGTTGCTGTTAATGTGCCCTTAAAGGATAATGACACTGGCCATCTGCCTAGAGGCCACAGCACAGGCTGTGCTTTGTTTAGGATCATTTCCTTCTAAAAGTGAAAGAGGATGTTCTGTATTTTCTACAGCGACACAGAGACCTGAAAGGGGAACTTTATTTTTATAAAAAAGCCCCACTGCTCCTGCTGTGGCAAAGGAATGAATGGTGAACATCCATTCCATCCCAGGCTGCATCACTGGCACCTCTAAAACACCCCAGAACTTGGTGGCATCACCACTGATGTCATATCCAGCATTTTGCACCCTAAGACCATGACAGGACTTTATATTGGTGACATTAGTGCTAGTCTCATATTCAGAGAAATAAAGATATCAAAAAACATAACTATGATCAGTATTCAACTACCCAGCAGCCAAAGCAGGAATAAAAAAAATGTTCAACAATGGGGACAACTGACTTGTCAGCCATTCACCTGAGACAATGTAAAGCTAAGACTTCCAAACAATGCTGACAATCTTAAGCAGGATGAACATAGGAAATCATCCAAATGCATTGTCAAAGAAAAAAAAAAATAACACCAAACCAAAAAACAAAACAAACCAAGCCAACAACAAAATACCCCAACCCAACAACCACCAAAATCAACAAAACAGCACCCCAAAAAAAAAAATGCATCTGCATAAATGCCAGCTAGATCTTTTATTTGCTCTGGTAAAACTCCTGGCAAGAAAGTAGCAATGGCCTGGCCCCATACAATTGCACATGAGAGAATTCTGATTCCCTCTAGTTTTGATAAGGAAATTGTAAACAAGGAGATATTTTGTAACCAGAATTATCCGCACACAAACATTCAGCAAGGGATAGTCAAAACATCAATAGGAAACTGATGTATAGAGTTTTCTATTAATAAAATTAACACAGTTCCTTACACTTATAGAGGCACTGGGCCCAGTGGGACAGGGGCCCTTCTGTCCCCAGTTCTTAGGTGTGCTGAGTGCTGGTTAAGGTAGGATAGTCCCTCCTAAGGAGGAGTGGTCCCAGAAGAGCTGTGAAGTGCAGGTCTGGTTACAAGTAACACCACCTAACACATACCTTCCTTATACATCAAAAGCCCTCAAATGCTCATCAAGGAATGCCAAAACCAGGACAGAGTTCACAGCAGCTGAACTTCTGCGCCTCTGAGTCCATGGGCCCTGCCCCAGGGGGCTGAACTCAGATACCTCTCAAGTAGAAGGCAGAAGAAGGCTTAGGTGGGTGGATACCACCCTGACACCCCAAGCCCTGGGCAGGGGACAGAAAGAGCTGCAGGAAGCAGCACCCTACAAAACCAGCCTTTCACAGTGACCTACGCTTGCTGTTAGGACCACCCTGAGTTACCAAAAGGAGACTCTCCAAAGTGCTCAAGGCATGATGTCTCAAGAAGAAAAGGAGATATGGAACAGAGCAATCTTCTGCTCTTCATTCATGCCATGTGCTGGTACACTTCATAGCTTCCCTCTCTGCAGCCCCCACATCGACACAGAGTGCAGGAATCAGGCTGCCATGTCACACACACTGCTGAGAACAGGGCTAAGTCTGTGACTGAGTGCCCTGCAGCCATCCCCATCCTGCCTGCTCTCCTCTTCTGTACAACTGATCAGGGCACAGGGGCTCTGATGCCCACTGTAATTAAGCCCTGCTCTTGTTTGGTCCCTAGGCACTGTCATAATTAACTGAATGAATAATGGATGCATTACTTCACAGAGAGTATGAACCAGCTTGTAAAGAATTCACTAAAAGTCTCAGTCTTGCATTACAAAAAGGAATGTGACATTCAAGAGGAGTATCATTATCAGCACGGCGGGGTCATGCCTGCACTCCTGGTTTCTCCAAGCCAACAGATTCCTCTGAGCACCAGCACAAATGACAGGATCAGATGGAGGCCATTAGTGTCTTCCTTCCTCATTAGGTCATTGCAAACTCTCTGCTTTCCCACAAATCTCACTATTTACAACATTGCTCCAAGCAAATGCTTTAGATGGGTGGGAGCACCACGCACATGCTAAAAAAAAACAAGGTCCTTCATGGAGAAGTTCCTCTGCAGACTGTGCTCAGAGCAAGAAGGGCAATGACTGGCACAGGGACAGGCTGTGTCCCAGCTGTATTTTCTCTGAGCATCTTCGCAGAAGGATGATATGGAGAGATAACAAATCACATCTGCCAGGTAATGCTTTAAAAATGCTATTTCCTGTACTGTCATTGCTGAAAAGTGGCAGGTAAATAGGCTTTTCAAATGAAACAGCTCCCAAACTGAGTCTGTCCAAGGCAGTGCAATACATTTACTTTTAGACATTTTTTTAAATTAATAACATTCTATAACCAAATAGAGTCAGAGATTAATCATCACACGGATGCTATGCCTCCCTGCTAACATAAGATGATTATTAAGGGATAAACCACAAAGCTACCTTCATTTGGACAGGGCTTTTCTTCCCATCTACTTTCAGATTGATACTGAGTTGCAACTCTTTCCAGATCAGAGAGCATTCTATCTTTCTCTAAATATCACACATCTATCTAGAATAGAGAACAGAGAACAACTGTACCATGATTTTTGTGTTTCAGGTCCCAGGCTACATATTCAATTCCTTCCCTGCTTCTGAGTTAACTCTACCAGTAAAACTCCTGTTGGGCTACACATCTTTTGGAGTCTCACAGCAGGATAATGGTCTATCCAACATGAGCAAAGGTGATGTGGAATGTCCCATACTCTTCCTCCCATTTTTTCCAATTTCCCAAAGGCATTCTGTTTCTAGCAAACAGATTGTGACTCACTGAGACATTCAAAATTATGTTCCTGTAATTTCCATTTTTATTTCACTGATTCAAATCCAGCCTGCTGTGGCTTGCCCAGCTTCTGTTTGGCAAATCCTCACTAGCTGTCCTCATATGGCAGTAGAGTGTGTTTGAACATCATCTTGAAATGAGATCTAGCCAGTGTTAGAACAGGCCAGTTTCTTTGGATAATGAAGAGCAAAATGAAAAAGGGACCCAAAATGTCAGTGTCTCCTCAATATCAGCAACACAGCCTCAAAGAAATGAAAAGCAAGAGCTCAAGCCGAGGGACTGACTTGAGCCAGGCAACCACTGTTGTTTCCTGCCTCTGGCTCCAAGCAGTCGTGCAGAAATTTCATTACCTCACTACCCAGCTTTCCTCTCCCACTCCTGGCTTTCCTCTCCATCTAGATGCCCCAGGAGAGCCTTGTTTAGAGGATCATAGTCCTGAAACTCCTTGCAAATGTTCCTCTCAATTAACATGCTCTGGAGGATTACTGAGTCTACAGGCAGAAGAGACAGAGGAAAAACCAAAATGGTGCTAGAATACCTGCTGTCGAAGAAATAAGTACCTCAGATGTTATTTGGGGAACAAAACAGTCAACAGATTTCTGTTCATGCTGAAAATAATAAAGAAATTATTTTAACCAAGTAGCTCATTTTAAAGGAATCTTTGTGTAGCTGAAACACTCCAGATAACAACATGCTCAGCTTCATTTGATCTTCCTAGGCCTCTGATCAATTATACTCCCAGGTAAAGGTGGTGTCTGTGTATCTGCTTGGTTTCCTTTGTCCTGCAGGTTCCCAGAAGAACATTGGCTAAATGTAAGAGGGTCTTGGCATTTAGAATCATAGAAGAGATTCAAAGATTATCCTGAGTTGGAAGTTACCCACTTAAATCCTCAAAGTTCAATTCCTGACCCTGCACAAATCACACCAACCATCCCACCATGTCCCCAAGAACATTGTCCAAACAATTCTTGAACTGTGCCAGGTTTGGGGGCCACGACCACTTCCCTGGGGAGCCCATCCCAGTGCCCGACCACCCTCCTGGTGAAAAACGTTCTGCTGACATCCAACCTAAACCTCCCCTGACACAGCTTCACACCGTCCCCTCAGGTAATTTCAGCATTTTCAACAGCAGTGCTTATCTGCCTGGTTTCCTAATCTAAATGGCATTCATGAAGCAGGTTCTCTAACATCCGTTTACAATTTCTCAAGAGTAAACACACCAGTAGCTGCTAAATGTTCTCTCTCTCTCTCTATCACATGCTCTCAGCTATGCTTCACCTTACAGAAAATGCAATGTTTACATAACTTATACTTTAGGTTACAGATTGCATTACCCTGCTCCTGGTACAGCCTGCCCAGGACTTTTCAAGCATCCAGCTCTGTTTCCTATTGCACATAACTTAGCTAAGTTTGAGCTCCTTGTGCTGCAATTTTCCATAACAGGCTACTACCTCAAGATGGATTTTTGAGTTATTTCTAAGATTACATCTAAGAACATAGATGGTTTTTACAGCCTGAACCCCTCTCCCATGCCACCTAAACTAGGAAACCACTTAAGTGAGAAACGCTCCTGTCTGTATGCTTTAGAAGAAGATTTGTGATTTGGGAGCACTGTGAGGTTTGCCCGAGGCACACAGCTGTAACACGTTGCTGTTTTCCTTGCTTTCTTTATTCCTCTTGTTGCACATTTTAAGTTTTTGCTTCTCTCCACAAGATAGAAGAGAGGAAATATAATCCGTTCCAATGATCACTGGACAAAGTTTGGGATTTTTTGAAAGGATTAAATCAGTTTTGAAGAACCTTAAATTGCTCCATATGTTGGCATCATCCTCCTTTAGGAGCTGTATCTGTAATGGAGAGGAATCATAGAATGCTTTGCGTTGGAAGGGACCTTTAATCATTCACTCCAACCCTCCTGCCATAGGCAAGGATATCTTTCACCAGATCAGGTTGCTCAAAGCCCTAGATGAACAAATAAATAAACAGAACCTCTTATACTTGGTTAGACACTGCTCTGTAGATGCACCTCGAGTCTGGCCTGACTTACCAGCCAGTCTCCATGCTGGTTTTAACAGCAGCAACTGTGCATTGACTTACTCAACTGAGTTTAATTTAAAAAACAAGAAGAAGAAAAGAAAGACACCCCCCTATAGATCTAGGAGTTGTTAATACTCATTTTAAGCTGTGACCTAAGATCTGAACTTAGATATCCAGGGGATATTCACCTTTTAAGCTACAGTTTCCAGTTGCCTGCTCACGACTCATTTTTCAATGCGAATACAATTTGACGGTATCTGGTGCATAAATCAACGATGTGGCTAAAAGTCTCAGTCAACTCTTCTCAGAATAAATGTTGCCATTTAAAATGTGGCAATCAAGCTTATAGAGGGAAGGAAAGAAATGTCACTTGCAACCCAAGTGATTCTGTTAACAAGCTGGGTTCCTGCTTCAGGTTTTTGTCTGATAAAGCCACTTATCTGACTGTATGAAAGGTCATAAGTAGTTGTTGGAACAGTGGAAAGTCCACGGAAGGCTTTTTTGCCATCCTGCAGCTTTTGTTTGAACTTTTAGTTGAATCATTATTTCAGTTCCTGGAGCTGAGTTGTTTCATGTGCCTCACACAGGAACACACGCAGAGCAGCTCTGCTCTGCGGAGCAGGCACTGGCCAAGCAAGAAACCCCCGTCCTACAGGAGCATTCCCCTGCACATAGAAATGCAAGGAGCTGCTCCACTCATTTCAAGATGTTTTGTGCAAGGATGCACAGCTCTGGGTGAAAGAACTACATTCCCTGTCAAAGCTCATTCAGGGCAAAACTTCAAGCCTTCTCCTCAGTTCCGCTGCGCAGATGGAGCCTCAGAGGAGCGACCTTGCACAGGAGGTGTTGCTCAAAGGAGAAGGGTTTAGATAGGACCAACAACTTTCAAAGGTATGGAGACTCAGTACCAAATTTTTGTGCTAAAATCATCTGCCTCTGGCACATCTGTGAGCATCATTTCAGAGAGCAGAAGTAATTAATTAACTAAAAGAGGTATCAGCTCACTGCAGTTTGCTTCTACAACTGCCTTTCTACGGTATGCACATGCCATTTGTTGAAATATCATAAGACTTTGTAAACCACAAGCATTGCTAAAATATTTTTTCCCACTCACACTCCCTCCCCCTTCTTTATATCAAGTTCTATGTAAAACCTTTTGCTAAAGATCCAGATTCTCCCACTGAAACCAAGTGCTACTTGTCTGGAAATAGACCTTCTCTCTGCCTCAAAAAGCACCCAGAGCAGATGGCCAGAGACAAGACACTCTGGTATCACAATCTCACACTGTCCCTTCAATTACACATCAGACCAATAGTCAGAGAGAAGTGTTAACTATTACAAGTTCCTTTACTGCAGAGACCAACATCTGGCTGAAGTGAAGAAAACAACAATTCACATCAGTATTGGGATGTCAAATTGAATCTGAGTTCAAAATCTCCTAATGCTCAGCTTCAGTGCCAGGCCAGGGCAAAAGAAGAGTGCTTGCAGAAAACATTGTTCAGGAGAACTGTCCAGAACAGGCAATCCAAAGTAACAGGAAACCTGCAAGTCTTCTCTAAAGAACTGGGGGAAAAAGGTCCTTTTACAAGTCCAAGTGTTACACCCCCCATTTCAGCAGGGCTGCTTGCATCAAGCTTTATTTTTACAGAGCGTGAATCATTTCTCACTGGGTGAGAATCACTGGGATCATTCTGCTGTCGGTATCTCTGACACCAGCACTGCTAAAAATACAAAAAAACTCCAAAGTCAGCCATGGCACGTTGTCAGCTCTGAACCTTTCTACGTGATTGCTGTGTCTCCTACATCTGCTGACAAAGAGCAGGAGCAGGGGCTGACATCTCTCAGATCAGCCTGTTTAAAGAGTGCAGGACTGGGACCACCCTCCACACACACACTCTCAAAAAAACCTCTTCCTTCTCCATTTATCCCCAATAGTAAACATTTGATTTCTGCTCCTGGTCTGACGAACAATGGCAGCCTGTAATTATAGCTAATACCATACAGGCTGCTGTGCTGTCACTCACTTTTGCTCTCAGCCATGCCTGAGAACTGAAGGACCACACAGTTATCTTTGCAGCACTAAACTAGTTGCTCAGCTCACACTCAGCTCAAGAAGTCATGCAGTTGTAAGTCTTTTCCCTCAGCAGAAGACACTTATCCAAAACCCCTTTGCCATTTCACATTTGAATCTGCAGTGGCGGCTCAAGAATGCATGTTATCCAATTTTGTCTACCAAATCACAACTAGAGAGCAAGCCAGCAATGAGTCCTTCACTTTAAGTGATTATTTACATAATCTTTAACATACACCCCCCTCCGGAAGAGAAATATCTTGCAACATGTGAGGATAGCTGTGCTAATTATGATTTCAGTTGCCATGAAACAGCCTTCAAATGTGGTCCCTCCCATCGTGTTATAAACCAGGTCTTGGGGTGTGGTTTGCTTAACAAGGAGCAATATCTGCAGCTTAACTAACTGTATGTTTTCATGTACGGTGGGATTGTGCAACCACATGCCCCTGGCTGTTGTAGAGGCCAGAACTGGGGTTTGCACCAACTTAGACAAATTCACTGAGAAACAGTGCATTGCAGATAGCCTTTGGTTCTGGATTAAGTGACTGTCTGAAGTGTGTTCAGGGAAGAATTGCTCTGAACCAGCCTCCTCCTGGACCTGATTGCACAGCTGGAATCTGGGAGATGGGCTTTAGTCTCTCCACCTCCGGTCCCTGTAACAAGCCAGCTGGAAGTCAGGTTTCCTACCAGGTTTGATCTAGCAGCAGACTGATGGAGTGGCCTGTTCATTCTCATCCTCACTCCCATGATAGGAATTTGTCTAGGGGAAATGGAAAAAAAAGGCTCTTTGTAGTGCTGTTGGATCCACTTTGAAACAGCTGTAGTTTGGTTGAACATGGAGGTTCAGGACTCACATTTTGTCTAGCTTACATGAGATAATATTTCATTCAGTGGTATGGAAATCTCATCTCATTTCCCTTAGCAGGAAAGGGAATGTCTTATCTCTAACTAGGGGATAAATTGATATCACAGAATCATAAAATAGTTTGAGTCGGAGGATGACCTTTTAAAGGTCATCGAGTCCAACCCTCCTGACGTGGGAAGGGACACCTCCCACTTTGCTCCAAGCCCTGTCCAACCTGGCCTTGAACACTTCCAGGCATGGAGCATCCACAGCTTCTCTAGGCAACCTGCACCAGTGCTTTACACCCTCATTGTAAAAATCTTATTGAAATACAGTCTTCAAACCTCTGAACTTATAAGGGCACTCTCTGCATATTAACAGAAGTTTGTACCTGGTGAATTTTAGCTTAGTGTGATCTGTAAGAAACTGTCTGGCAACACGGAAGGGCAGGCAGGGTAGAACCCATGTCCCTCACATGACAAGGTATGTGACCCTGCCAGTATTTTCACTTGCCCAACAAAGCAATGGAAAGAAAGAACTGGCCTCAAATCCATTATTGATATACCACATTTCTTCCAAATGGAAAAGGGGTCTTCTCTTCTCCATGCACCTCCCAGAGGAGAATGGGACAAGGAGCTGCTGTCCCAGTAATGGCTGTTTAAAAAAGCAAAACTATTTTGTTCAACTCCAATTTAAACATTTTTTTGTTGCTTTTGTTTTCACAGGGGAGATATGGAGAGTTAGCACTCAAGCTGACCAAAAACACAGTGTCGTGGTTCATTAACAAATTAGAGTTTTAAAACCAACTATTCCTACAGCAGTAACAGCAGGCCAGGATAAGGTGTCATGAGAAGATTAAAAGAAAATGCTACCTGAGCTACTGAGGTTGCTGGCCAGACATAGAGGGCTCTTGCAACTCTGCTGTCATTTGTGCTGATGCACACAGGTTTTGTGGCAGAACTTTGGTCAGTGGAGATAAAACAAATGCTCTCCATGCCCAGCTTTCATACTCCTGAGCACACTGCCCTTCTTTCTGTCCCTTGTTTTCGTAAAGACTTATATAATAAATTTTGTTGGATCACTTCCACACTGAATTATGTTCTGCAATAATTGTGAAATCCGGTGTTGTCAGCTAGACATAACAGAGAGATCACTGCCATATATTTTGCCCAATGCCCCATACACCACAAACAGCATTTATTCCCAGTGTAACTCTGCCATGCCCAGGGGAGTTTCATTTTGGAGGAATTTTTCCAACAAGTCTCACCTCAGTAAAAAAAAAAACAGAACACAACACCAAAACTACAAATATCTTTCCCTGACACCCTGAGAAAAAACAAACCAAAACATGTGGATTAAGGCCAATACAGGGCTCTCCCAACCTTTGAGCTAAAGACTAAAATACTTCTAAAGCAAACAACTATTTTGGTTTTGTGTTTCTCCATCGTCTTCCAGACAGATAATAAAGCCAAGGAAAAAAAAAAAATGGAAGGACTGCAAATAAAAATGCCACAGGCTTCTCCTTACATCCGTCCTTCATAGTCCTTTGCTTCCTCCTCCACACACACCCTTTTAAAGATAAAATCCCATCTTCAAAGCTACCCCTAAACCATCACCAACTGTCTCACTGTTTTTATTTTGGTTTTCTGGACAAATTTTCGGGATTCAATCCACTGCCTTTAGGTGCAGACAAGTCAATTCTCATACATAAAACACTCTCAAGTGGTAGGAGACACTTGGAGTTTTTTAGCAGGGTTCAAGTGGTGAGGATGAGGAATTGAATTATGGATCATGACAAAACACCTGAGGCTGTGAGATGCCTGCTCATGGACCAGGAGCAACACCCTGGCACTGTGGAGGTCTCTGATCCAAGCTGGGTTAGGTACCCTAAAGGAAAGCTAAGATTTCCAGTGCCTCTTTTCCCCTTGTGCTGAGATAGTGGATGAGCACAGGCTGAGGGGCTGGTGTGGATAGTGATGCTGTAAGTACCCCAGAGCCTGACCCTAAGATGCAGAAACTCATTCCACTACGAAAATACAGACAGGATCATTACAGAACCACAAAATGGCTTGGGTTGAAGGAGGTTTTAAAGACCATCTAGTTTCAACCCTCTTGCCATTGGCAAGAATACCTTCCACCAGACCAGGTTAATAACTGAACAGCCAGGGCTGCTGTATATCTTCAGCAGATGGTGCATGAGATGAGCTTGCATCCCAAACACATGGCTGCTGTCCCTTTTGGTTGTAAGAAAAGGGTTGATATTTCCCAATCTCCTCTGTCTTGCTAAGTGTGGGCTTTTCCTACCCCAGAGGTTACCCCTGCTAAGCCAGGAGCCCCCAGAGCCATCAGTCTGAAGTGCACAGTGACCAGAGAGCTGATAATTCCCTGCTGCTACTCCTATAGGATTTAGTCACTTGTGTACTTAATAGCAGCCAACTCTGCATTTACAGGCAAGGTGGAGACACAGTCCCATGTTACCAGCAGCATCTCCTAGAATGGATTTTCAAGAAAACCTTTACTATTAGATCCTGAGTTCATTCAAATCAGCACAACCCATTGACACTAGCAGAAATTCAGTTCATACCAGCTGGGGATGGACCAATTTTCATTAAACTTGCAACACTCTGGGACTGCATTTGAACTGAGCTGATTGTGCCCAAAATACTAAGTGCTTCTAGAAGGCTGATGGACTGATGTTATTGATTGGGATGATGTGGTTGCTAACAGAGAGGCTGCATAGAGCATTTCAAGGCTCAATTTTGTTGTAACACTAAGCTACATTGTCCTGTAAAAGCCTGAGAAAAAGGTTGTGATCAGAGCTTTGTTAAAGCTGGAATCAGTCTTCCCCTAGAAATGCTGCCAGAAATGCCTCCATGAGGCTCCTCAGGTAGGTCTCTCTGTTTTTGACTTCATTTACTATTGCTTGAGACTGGTTTTTCTCCTCCAAATTTTATCAGCTTGCTTGTAACTCTCTAATCCCTCTTGCAGCCTCCTTACCCACCTCCACCCCCCATGATCTCCTCATGGAAAGGGCAGATGTCTGGCACAGACCACAGACACCCAGCCCAGCTTGGCCCCCTCAGCACTGCTGGGGACTGCTGGCACAGGCTATAGGGCACGTCCATCACACTTATGAATTATCTCCTTCGAGTTTCATTATGAAAATTAGAAAAAAAGCTTATTCAGTGCTTTCTTGAGCTTTTCTACAGGGCTGATTCTTTGCCCCTGTCCTCAAAGAAGTATAATTAGGATCTCCTTGAGGCTGACACTTAAGACATGTAACAATACAGATTTACATTATGTTCCTTCTTGTGGAATCCCCCTGGCCCTTTACAAACTGCACAAGCATAACAAAACAAGACGATAAAACACAAAAAACATGTTAACTGAAATATCTATCATTAAAATTTTAGTGCCTGGATACTTCCCACTAACAGTCTGCAGTATAAACCGGTGAAATCAGGTTAGGACTACAAAATCAAACACTACTTTTATAACCTTGCAGCCAGACTAGGAGGAAACAGGATGAGAGTAAGCCAAACCCCTCCTGGTATAATCAGGTGCAAAGCCATTCAAGCAGTAGCTTCACACTGGTTTATCAAGTCCAGCTCTGACCCAGCTCCTCAACATGCATCAAATCAGCCCCAGCTTGTAGAAAAGGAGAGACCTGCTCTAGTCCCTGAAGCTCAGCAAATTTTGGCCCTGCCTAATTCTGCAGGAAACAAACTGGTTGGGACCACTGGCTGCTGCCTTTCTACACAGCCCTGGGTACTGTCAGTTGGTAAAATGCCTTAACTAAGTCAGATGGAGAGGTCTCAAAGATAATGCCCATCACACGAATACACCAAATCTAATCCTCTATTAAGGAATCATTTGCTACAATGCAAATAGGTCCTTGCTCCCAGCAGGGAGCAGTTACAGTGCAGTCCTTCATCCAAACAGGAACAACAAAAGAAGGGACATAGACAATAATTGTGAAAAATCATAGTTCAAAAAGTCCTGACTGGCAGGGCTGGAGGCCACGCTGCTCCCACTGGCATTCCCCGTGCACACCTTGATGAATCCTCTCTCGTGCTCAGGCGTAGAAAAGGCTGTTGTGAAAATAACACTCTAGGACAGAGTAGATCAGTTGGCACTGAAAAATGTTTGTATTCAATTGTTCTTCAGTTCTGTTAGCCTTTTGGCCATCTTCCTCAATTTGACAGCAACGTCTGTCATATAAAATCAATTCTGGTTTACTATTCTTTTTAAAAATGTCTTTATGTGAACACTCTCCATTTCAAAAGGCAGAAGGCTGATGAGAGCAGGGAAATAAGGGACTAATGTGTCTCAGTGGAGTTACAGAGAAAGAGGTTGGCAAATGCCTGTGCTGCTGCTGTTACAGCAGTGTGGCTGTAGCCACAGTGGCCCAAGGATGGTTAATCAGTTAACACCTGAAACTTTATCAGCTTCTTTTTCAGACCTGAAAAAGATCTCCAGGGCCATTTCTTGTCAGGTTTATCCCCAGCTGTAGCAGCTGATTTATTCTGAGCTATTCTTCCCAGAAACCTTGTCTTGCTGGCACTATTAGAGACAGGCCTCTGTTTCCCTGTTTTCAACATCTTGCATTTTATGGACAAGTGCTACCAGGGACAAAACCCAGTTTATCATCCTGAACAACTCCTCACAAACAGTTACACAATTGGAACAGCAGACAACAAGGGCAATGAACTTCCAACTGGATTGTAACCACACAGGTCCCACATCTGATCCTGTCTCCACCAGGACAAGGACATCACCTCCAACAGGAACAAGCTGTTTGCCAGTGCTGCCTCCTCTGGTCCTGTGTCCAAACATTCAAGACTTCATTATAAGGTCTGGGAATGAGGAATCACATCATTAAATGAGAATCCCAGTTTCTACTCCTGTGGTTAGAAATAAAAGGAAAACCCCCTTATAACCAGATTTTTCACTGCCAGAGGCTTTCAGCACTGCAGGTCTCAATTAACAGCTGTCCAGCAGAGACACCAGTTTGCTCTGGTTTCTGAAAGGGCTGTGCATACAGCACTGTCAAAGCTCTGACTCAAAGCTATTTGTGGGGAAGGGGAGGGCAGACACAGCCAGTGGGACAAATGTAAATGCCTGCCCTAGTCGAGTCTGTCTCAGAAGCCATTTAGAAGGACTTTAGGAGATTAGTCCTTAAGGCAGAGGTGAATTTTAGATGTCATTCTTTGATACAACAGAGATACACAGCACCAGTTTCTATCACTGTCAGTAGAAGCTAATGTCAGGCCTCTGCAGGCAGCCCTGTGACCTTCTCTTTAAAGATTTGTCAGCTTTACACCATAACACTGATATAACCCAGCTTTTAAAAACAGCCTCCAAGTGCACAAGCGTGAGCCTGCTCACAGTTACCCTGATTAAGCCAAGAACAGAATTTATTCCTTATTGCTAATAGGGGAAACAGAACAAAATGAGGTTGCCATAAATAAACCAAAGTAAAGGCCAACTTCTGCCCTCAGCTGTACATGAACTGGAAGGGGCCAGTCAGGGAAGACAAGATAATTGAGTCTGGGGCATGATGCCAAGGATGGGGATGCATACCTGCCTCTGCATCTTGCATTCCTCCAGCACCACCAGCAAGGCAAATTCTGATTATTTCTTGTGTAAGCAGACGGACTCTGGACTAGACTGCAGTCAAACAGGGACAGCCATGGCCAGTCTAGACACATCCATACCAGTGGCACAGGAACTAGGCTAGATTCCCATAATCAGGGTGGCTGCCGTGGCACAGGACAGTGTGAAATAAGTTAGTTGAGTTTTTCAACAAGAGGGTATGCTCTGTGCTGGGTGATCTGCTGACACAGGTAAGCAGAGCTCCCTGGATATCACTGCCCCTGACAGTGGCTGGCAGAGGTTTGGGTCCGAGTGGCTTTAACCACATCAATATCTGCTGCATTTCAGGTTAGAGCAAGATGACTTAGGGTTCCTCAATGCACCTTTCACACAGTGAAGGGAAAGCCTGATGTTGTATAAACATGAAGCAGTGAATGAATCTACTAAAAAAGCTCCCCTTTCAACAGTGTCTTTCTCTCCATAAGGTTTCATTGCATAGCTGCCTCCCCATTTGTTTGTCAGCCTTCTTTTCCCTCCTTTGTTAAAAATAAGATGTTCAAACCCTGCAGCTAATTCAGATGAGAGGACTGTAAACATCAGACACGTGCTCTGCACCAAAACATCACACAGCCTTGCAACATTTTCTTTCAGGAAAACAACATTGCCAAAACAGAGCAATAGAAGGATCAATTTAGGCCATGTTGGGATAACCCATCATTTATTTTGCTCCTCCAGGCACAGATGTACTTCTGTGCCCTTCCCTCCTCGATGATTTACATCTCACACAAACCTGTCCTGGCTCTGAGCTGCTCCAAAACCTGAGCTGACATAGGAGTGGGGTTGGCTTTAATCCACCTTAGTGCCTTCACTAGCTCAGGACTATCAAAGTCTGTACACCTATATCAGCACAACTTAGACTTTGCTATGCTTCCCATAACCTTGGCAACAGAACACAAAGCAAATTATACTAGCAGCAACGAGGGACTAGGAGCAGGAACAAAATCTGAGCTCCCAGGGAAAGCTCCTAGGTGTTAGCTCTGTGGGGACTTTCTCTTGCCATCTATTTATTCAACCAGGACTGGATGCTTTAGCAACATTGTAAAGGAGAGTCACCCCTTATATCTCACAGGAAACTGATTTTCATAGGAGTTCAAGTTCACTAGAGCTGAAGAGAGTTGTGCAAAAAGAGCCTGTTAAAATGTAACCAGTCATCGGATGTGCCAGTTAATCATCTACTTTGAAGCTTGTCCCTTTTGATAATAATTTTCCATGGTTGCAGAAATAAAGCTTAACTGGTCATTGGCTTCGAAAATGACCTTGTCTGACAGGGAATGTAGAAGAGGAAACAACAGTAACACGACCTTCTTGTGTAAATTCTGGATGAGGACAGAAGGGGAGAAAAATACAGCTGGCAGTTTCCGATTGATTCAGTGATTTATCTCAACCAGTCTGTAACCTCCCCCCTGGTCACCCCTAGGCACCAAACACAGCTCCTGCCTCCAGAAGGTAGAGCCCTACCAGCATGGCTTATGAGAGACAGAAGATGCACCCTGAGAAAAGCACAGGAACATCACAGCTTTGGGCCTGATGGATGAGGTGCCAGCAGGGGTTGGTGCCTTTCTGCTCATCCATGAATGGCAGGCCAGGATTCTGCTGGAGAAAGAACTGCAGGGACAAGCTGGTCCCAGTGCCAGCAAGGACTTGGGAGAGCTGAGTGCTTCCTTCCTTGCCTTGAGGAAATATGACGGAAACAGCAGTATTTAAAAATCCAAACTACAGGCAGGAGAGTTCCTAAACAGATACCAAGACTGACAACCATCCTCACCACACCCACAAGCAGTAGAAATAAGAGGTTAAAACCAGACCAGTTCCACTGGACTCACAGTGTTCACACAATTTTACTGCTGGAATTCCAATACCATGTGTAGAACTATGTTAGACTTTTAATGATGAGATGGAAATAAATCCTAACTTCTCCTAGGCAGACAAAAACCACTGCAAAACAACAAGTGAGGATAAGACACAGACATCACAAGATGTTTGTGATGATATGCTGCAATACCCACACTGGACTTCCCCCAGCAAAAGTGCACTCAGACAAGATGCTGGGGAGTCAGGGCTGCTCACACACTTGGTTACTACAACAATTTTTGGAATGGAGCAAGAGACAACATAATTCATTACCAGATTTAAGGAAACTTAGTCACCCAGCAATGAGGGTGACTAGACAGATTGTCAAAGCATAAAAAGCTCTTAGAGTGAGTCCTTGTTTTTCAAAAGCACCTTGCTTAAGACTTACAACCCCATTTCACTGACTGGGAGTGAAGTTTAAGCTTAAAATCCCCAAAAACATGACTCAGTCCAATGAGATGATAAATCAACGAGATGAAGAAACATCCATTCATTTATGTAATTATTTATTTACTCAAGATAAAGTGCAATTGTAACTTGGTCAAAAACACTGGGAGAGTTAAGTGTCTAAGGGAATACTTAAGTAATAATAATTTGTTTTTAAAAGATTTTGGACCAAGCACTGGAATGAGAAATTTCCAGAACTCCTCAAAAATCCAGAGCTCTTCAGCCAGAAGGTCCCTTCTTTCCCTGCTTCTGGCCACTGGTGGTCTTGGTTTCACTGCACTGCAATGTGCAGGCTTGGAAGAAACCCCCTGGCAGAGCCACTGAACTGAAGTCTCCTTGGTGCTCTGCTTCCAGCCAGCTTCCCTGGCTAAATTGCTCAACAGCTGGAAACTTGGTGCCTGCATATCCAGTCAGGTATTTTTCTCAGAAAAATAGGATCTCAGCTCACCTACTAAGTATGATCTTGCTGTTTTGGAGATTGTCCATGATGAAACTTGGAGCTGCACTTTGGTTACCACAGAAGTTCAGAGCCTGAAACACCTTCATCTCAGTGACCTCAGTTTGGTGGGAAATACACCACCCAACTCCAAGATACATCTTGAGACCCCACAAGGAGAAAAACCCCAGTCAAAAGGAAGATGGAACACTTAGAAGAGTCCTGCAGTTGTGAGTGCTTATTGTTGTATAACAGGAAAATTCTACAGCACCATGAAGAGCAGAGATGCTGTTTATATCCCCTGCCTGGTTTCAGTGAGCTATTTTGTACTAAATCTCCCTGCTGATCCAGCTGCATTGTGATAGCAGGTGTCTGCTAACATCCATCACATGTTATTGCATTTTTCCCTTCCACCTTCAGGTGTAAAGGGCACAATGCATCACTGTACAATAGGAGAGGAAGAAGACGCTGCCTAATTTCCCATAGGATGCAATATTTATCCTGTAAGTGCGGATTAACTGAATAACTTGCTAGATTTGTGTCAAGGCTTGTAAGAAGTGGTGACTAATCCTAGCTAGTGGGGATTAACAATGTTTGCTGTGGGAAATGTGCCAGACTTTTCAATTATATCATGTCTTACAAACAGACTGCAATAGTTCTATGTGAATACAACTGTGTTCTTGCCCCAGCACAGAGATAAGAGGGTATGTCCTTCCTAGTTTTTTAATGCCACAGACTAGAGCAAGCCTCAGCAAGAACATCACATGGATGGACAGCAGTAGGAGAGCCTGTTGTTATCTTAGAGAAGGGCAAAAGGAGGAGGAGGATCAGATGTGCAGCCAGGAAAGCCCAGAGTTGCACTTTGAGAAGTGCACACTGAGTGTGCATCACCTGTGCTACCCTTGCATGTCCAGACACACACAGTCACACACTTCCCAGAAGGAGGGAGCCCCAAAAGGCCATGCATGGCAGCACTGAGAAGTGGTGTTGAAGACTCAGGCTCCAAGCAGCACACAAGGCTTCTCTCACATCTATGTTAAAAAAAACAAGACTAGAGCCTTCATCATCAGTAAGGAAAATAAACAGAAAGAAACCCAAGGGCTCCAGTGGCAACGCAAGCATCCCACTGCGTTCTTACCCAGAAACACTTCCTCATACAACTGTGCTGTGCAAAGGTGCAGCTCATTCTATTTTTCATTTTGCTGACTCTGCACAATGGGGAGACACAAAACTCCTCACAGGACAGGAAGGAGATCTGAGGTACAGCACACAAAGCAGGTTGGAGGGATACAGCCCATCCTGACCACTCCAGCTCATTTCCACAAACCAACAGCCAAACCAAGGGCTTGACTCAACGCCGGTTTGGAATTTCCGCTTTGTTTCAAAAATTTCTAGATATCATAGAGTCACAGAATCAAGTAGGCTGGAAAAGACTCTGAGGTCATGGAGTCCACCATGTCAACCAGACCACGGCATTAAGTGCCATGTCCAACCTTTCCTTTTACACCTCCTCGGAGAGAGAATCCACCACCTCCCTGGGCTGCCCATTCCAATGCCCAATCACCCCTTCCGTGAAGAACTTCTTCCTAATGTCTAACCTAAACCTGCCCTGGCTCAGCTTAAGACTATGTCCTCTTGTCCCGTTGCTGGTTGCCTGGAGAAGAGACCAACCTCAATCCATCTACAGCCTCCTTTCAGGCAGTTGTAGGGAGTGATAATTCCCCCCGAACCTCATCTTCTCCAGACTAAACCCCCCCAACTTCCCCAGTTGCTCCTCACAGGACACGTGCTCCAGACCCTTCACCAGCTCCTTGGTCTTCTCTGGACCTGCTCCAGCACCTCAAAGCCCTTCCTGAATTTAAGGGCCCAGAGCCAGACACAGCACTCAAGGTACGGCCTCACCAGTGCTGAACATAGGGGAAGAATCACTTCCCTAGTCCTGCTGGCCACACTATTTCTGATACAGATATTTAGCAAACCAAAATAAATATAGAAGTAAAACAAACCACAGAGGCCCAGCTTGTAAGTATTGTTCTGCCATTCTCTGACCAGAGTCCAATACCCAGGAACCAAAGTGCTTGTCTTCTGAGCCTGCATTCAGACTCACCCATGGGAGCTTTATGCTTTGTACAAGACAAAACCACCTTTCTGTGCTCCTCCTGGAGCTCTCCTAATGAGCTATGCATTAACCTTGATTTCTCCCACAAGTATCAGTAGTTATTACTACTTACTAGTCTTCCAAGGTGCTCGGGAGTAACAACAGCACCAAGGTAATTAGAGGAAAAGGAACATGTACTTATGAGTAAGGTATACACAGCTGAACAGAGTGTTTTGCAATGGCATGACTGCCCAGTGACAGCTGTTCCAGCACACTGGAGATGGCCTAGTCATTTCTCAGACTGGTGACATATTGTCCCTATGACTGCACCCACCTCCACAAGGACTTGTCTAGAAAAGCAGAAAACCCTATTACAAAACAGCCCACAGTCAACTGACAAGGCTTTCCTGGGGCATCAGGGATTTTTCAGGTAGCTCTGAAATTTGTTGGGAGCTACAGCAAGCATCTCTCTTTTAAGTAAGCAGGTTTCCAGGGTCACATAAACCAAAACCAAAACTGAAGCATGACATGGAGCAGAGCTGAAGCTCCTGCACTCCCCAGGTCAACCAGTTCAGCATCTCCATCTGCCTGGCTGTACCTACAGCAGGGCTGGGCAAGAAAGCAGAAGCCTGAGGTGAGAATAAAGCAGGAGCAGTGGTAAGGGGTGGATAGGAAGGACAGGGAGACCAGAGGTGGGTAAGGCTTGGGGTAGTGGGGAAGGTGATGACCCTACACCAAAAACGTAGGCTTTGCTGGAGCAGGCTTTGCTGCTCCAGGTCCTTCATTAAAATGTGAAACAGGAAACCTACTGCCAGCCTCAAAAGACAGTTTTGGTCATCTCAAGGCTGCTGCAAGGGGAGCTGCTCCCACAGCATTTGAAAGTCCTGTCTCCACCTGCCCGCTCCTGCCTCCCCTGTACTGAGCATTATGATAATGAATCATGCACCAACCTTCCTTCTTGATTTATTTGCCAAAAAAAGATTTGTGTGGGGTGGCAATTAAAGAGGTAGAATGAGATATTCATCAGTTTGCATGCCTCTGAGCCTGACCACATCCTGGTGCAGCAGCTCCTCACAGTTGTTCAGACACTGGTAATGGGTGTTTGGACAAAAAACACAACACAACAATTTCAGCACGACCCAGCAAAGGAGAACTTGCCTCTCTGTGCCATAGAGATGGACTCCACAGCTGTGCCCAGGAAGACAATAGGAAAAGCTGTCATGTACTAGTTTCCCCAAAACATACTTTAATGAATAAACTCATTAACTCTATTAGCAGGCACTGTTTCCAGCCTGTTGTGGGACACAGGACACCAATGGCATGGACACTAAATTGTACATCTGAGGATGCCAAGCCGAGACAGCATCAAAAGAGGCAAGTACCAGAGTCATGGAGTCCCACACCATTCCAGCCAGCTGCACATGGCTAGGGAAGGCCATAAACACAACTGAGTCCATTGCCCATTTTCTTCTCCTCTGCAACTTTACCTTCTATGGCACACACAGAGTGAGGAGAGAACGTGGGAGCCACCAACACCACTCTCTGCAGGACGCCTTACAACAAAGCTTTTCTTCTCCTGGTGCCCACAGAGCTTCTGTCCCAGGACTCTTCAGCCCCATGCCCAGACAATTCCTCAGCCTCTCAGGGAGCTCAAAGTCTGTAACAGGAGAGACAACACCTATGGGGTGCTGCAAAGAGGAAGCAGGAGAGGCACATGGTGCTGCCCATGTAATCCAGGCCCCCACAATAAAAAGGGATTTGCCAAATGAGAACAGAGTGAAAGCAACCCCTGCCTGAGCCTTGCACCAGAGCGGCTTTTTCTCTGGCCCTCCATGGGGATGGTTCATGAATCCAACCCAGACCTACCTACCTCCACAGACCCTCTGGGTTGTACCTGCCCTCACCTCCACTGGGTAACTCCCATCCTTCCTAACAGTTTCCCACAGTATTAAATATTTAACAACAGCTCGAGGCTTTCCTTACAAGCACCCCCATCCATGCCAGCCTGCAAACTTTGTGTCCAGTTCTGGCCCCCTGGTGCACTCCTAACACCACAGAAATAACGCCGTGATAACCATGTTCATCACCAGACTTGCAAGCAGCAAGTGACTCACACGGTCTCCTTCAAAAGTCCAGCTTTTGTGGGTTTGAATTACAAACCTTCTCTGGGACTCTGCTGGACTTGGCACAGTTGTTACACCATCAAATGCAAGTGGTGAGAGAAGAAAGAGGAGCTTCCTCAGCGAAAGCGGAAGAAACTATATGGGCTGGGCAGTTGCATTTCCCAGTTTTTTGATCAACCTTAGGAGATTCCATTGAAATAGAGGATTGTAATGAAAATGTTAGAGTGGATAATATTTTACAGATCTAAATTGTATGCATCAGGTACTCAGTAGGCATACTACATAAAAATATTTTAAAAAATTTTGTGCTGGGCACCATATTGCCCTGGAAGCAACAACAAAAAAAAAAATATACTCATATGTTTGGTTTAGTTCACTTCCTTATGTAAGGTTCATATTTTCTTCTAAAACAGTGGTAGGGGAGTTGTGAAATACAAATAGCTTCTTTTTTTTACTCTTCATCATTATGTTCAATATTGACTGCTCCCACTCACTGAGATTAGCTATATTTTGTAAACAGCAAATGCACTTTAAAAGTGCAGATTTTTTCCAAGGCTTTCTCAATTCTGATGATGTAAAACTTTGCATTGATCTATTAAAATCACTCTTTCATCTAAATAACTTCTAACAGGCTGTACCCCTTTCCATGGCAGTGACCATGGTCTCTAACCTGTACTTTTCACCACGGTTGCAAAACTACAAACCCCAGACTTACTACACCACATTTTTGACCAAGTTTTATTTGGCAATATTTCATTTGTGATGACACAAACATTCTGGAAAACATTCCCTCAAGCTTGTCTCTTTTCTCATTTGCCATGCTTGATGTTCTAACTGTCCTGGCACTTCTTGTCCAGAAAGGTAAGAGCTGTAAAACTGGTGAATATTCCTAAATAGGCAAGTTGCACACTTGCCTTTCTAGTATTTAGACGAACATTTTAGCAATAGATACTGTTTAAAAGTCTAGTTCTGTACAGCATAAACACTGTCTACAAGTATTTTTGTAAAAACTCTATATGAAGTATCTGTGTCTTTCAGGTCCTCCTTGAACATTCAATTTCTCACTGATTTTGAGTATGTTCTAGTGCAAGACCTCTTTGCTTCTACTCAGCCACAATCATCATCATCATCACCGGACTGTTCAACTTCTGAGGCAAGAACTGAATACTCTTCTTGACACTAGAACGGTTAACAGCTGACATGATATTTTTAAGTTAGCTATGCCAATTATTATGTCAATATTTCAACTTTTCCACTAGCTTGGGAGTTTAGCGCTGCTTTTGTTGCTTTTCCATTCTGATGTTCTGAACCCTCTTGAGCAACATCTCCCTGCGTCCAATCTCACATTTTCCCCTTTGTTCAGCTTTTTAAGAAACCATTTGCACTTTTATTGTGAGTGTAATCTATGCCAGAAATATTAACTGTAGATTTTATAGCTGTATAAAATCTGGCATAAATATCACAATTCAGTCTTAACCACCAAATTTTTCAGTAGAGCTCTGGTGTCAATGATTACACTATTTAAAATATGAACAGGTTGGTTGTGGTACAGCATCTTCTCATTTGGAGAGGGATTTAATAGATTTTCTTGGACTACAGATGCTTTGGAGAAATTAGTATCCAAAACCTGAACTGTTCAACTGGAATGTTTCTTAATTACAACAAAGAACAGGCTGTTTCTGTCAGCTGGGACTACTAAGAATGGAGTTGTTCCCTTCATCATTGCTTTGATAAACAGATGGCCTGTGGCTACTTCTCCAGTGTGGAGCATATAATGGCTGGGAATGGAGCTGGTTCAATGCAGGAACTGCCTTCTTGTCCATCTCCATGGCAAAAACAAGCTACAGGCAACAGCTTGGCCCTGACTCCTGTGCTAGGAAGTGGCACCTTCAGAGCAGGAAATGCCAAGAAAAACACTCTTTGTACTGGAGTTGGTGCTTCTTCACTGCATTACCACATTGTAAAGGTGTAAAATGGTGCTGATTCTGTCACATCTACACTTCTCTTTCATTCTGATCCAGTGTTGGGCCTTTCACTACAGGAAAGACATTGAAATGCTGGAGCGTGTCCAGAGAAGAGCAACAAAGCTGGTGAAGGGTCTAAAGAACAAGCCCTGCAAGGAGTGATGAGGGAGCTGTGGGTGTGTAACCCAGAGAAAAGGAGGCTTGGGGGGACCTTATCTACAACTACCTGGCATCAGGTTGTAGCCAGCTGGGGGTCAGGCAGCCTCTTCTCCCAGGTAGCAAGAGACAGGACAAGAGGAAATGGCATCAATTACTACATACTTGCAGCTGCTCTCTGTGTTAACATCACTACACAGATTAAGTATCTAAAACACTTTGGATCGTGTTTCCTTACAGACACCATCTTAGTGAAGTGACAACAAACAGTGTAAGGACATTTCTGCAGGTATCAGAAGTAGCCAGCTGAAAAAATTTCTGACTGGGGCATTGGAATAGTGGATAATGTTTATACAGTGGATATACTAAGGATGTTCTTCCTATAGTGGCAACTTTCAAGCAAAAGGAGTATGCCAAAATGTCAAAACTTTTGGAAACTACAGCTCTAAGTAATAAGATTTCAGCAACTGTCTTGGTTATTTAAGGACATTTTTCATAAGTTTGCATCGAAACCATGTGTTACTCCTCTTTCTAAGATGACACCCCCTTCAGAGAAGGCAGGGAGATTACTCAGAGGCAGGTCCTGACCAGTTTAACTGTGTACAAGCAAGAAAAGGGGATGGAGGGAGAGTCATCTGGCTGCTTTTTGGATAGGAAAGCATCATTTTGGTAGCCTTAGAAACAAAGATCATAAGCACAGCTGGCAACCACCTGGCCCCAGGCTATGCCTTGCCCTTCTCAGAGCACAGCAGGACAGGGTGTGGGCAGTGCTGAGCAGAGATCCCACAGGAGAACTGAGCTCTGCAGGAAGTGGTGTCTGACTCAACAGCGAGGCAGCACCAAACACAGCTCAGGGCACTGCACTATTTCAGGGACTAGGGCTTGAATGTGATTTAACATGTGCAGCCCCAACTAGAGTCATCATCAAAGACTTTGGGGCTGCTCTTGGGAAAAGGCCTGTTCCCAGTGACTTGGTGACAGGCAAACAGCTACTGTTTTTACTCCCAGAGCTTAGTCACTTTGGAAGTGTAAGCAAGAAGCAAGCCTTCTTCACTTCCTGTCCTGCTAAACCAGGTGATGTTGTTCTGAATGGTTCATCAGCACTGCCTCGGGGAACACCATTCCAATAGAGAGATAAAGCTTGTGTGCATGTCATTTCTTCAGTGATCCCTTTGAATAAGAAGTGCTATTTAAGTGTAAGATCTTATCTGTGTATGGTCACAAACACACTGGCTTTGTATCAGTCATGCCAACTCTCCCAACCTGTTTTCCTCTGTTATGACCTGTTCCAGAGGGACATAGCAGCAGGCTCATAATACCTCCACTGTCCCCAATAAGCCATGTAAATAGCTGGGTGCTTCATTTTTCCCTCATTAGGTAGGACTGTCTCCACAAAGCAGTTGTGGGATAGAAAAGGACACCTCCTGTGTACAAGCCCAATGTAAGTCTTGGACCCAAAATCAATTTATCTGGGTGTTTGATCTGAGATATCACAAGAGACCTCTTTTCCTGAAATTAGGTCATTCTGCTTCCTCAAGATCAGTATCCTCCTGGACAATACAAAATGGACTCACTCAAGCTCATTAGCCCCTTCCCTGACCCCACTGTCCCCAACCACATGCCCTGATGCCTCCAAACCCAAGGTAGCTTCACTGTGGTGCTGACCAGCTTTTTCTTCATGAAGTAGTCCAGCAAGCACATAACTCCCAGTCTTGGTAGCTTGGCTGTAAGTTTACATCTGATTTTAAAAGAACCATGTTCAAGCCTGACAGAAAAGTTGCTGTTCTCTCTTTACAGTCAGGGATGGGTGGTAGGGAAAGGCAGGAAGGGTGAAGACCTTGAAGTATTCCAGTAAGTGACAGATTCCACCCATATCTTCAGCCTTTAAAAATTCTGTTCAAGAGACAAATACTACAGCCAGTGTGTCCAAAAAACTTTACTTCTATGAAAACCAGTCAGGTCCAACCAAAATATCTCTTTCAACTTCAGTTGTGGTTGGATTGGCCCCTTAAAGAGCAAGGCAGCAGGCATCAACAGATGTCATTGTTGCTGACTTGTAAGGAGATTTAATGATTTGAAAGAGCACTATTGTTAACAGCTTAGTTATACTGTAATAACCACCAAAAAGACATTTAAACAAATTTCCTGCACACTAATATTGATCAAAACAGCCTTTAGATCACGGTCCTACTTCCTGTAAGCATATATAAATGTGTATAGAAGACCACTGCCATGATTCAGTGACAGTTTAGTGACAAAGTAATTAGGTAAGTACTGACTTTTCAGAAGAATCCAATGAAAAACAAGGCCAAATGCCAAGTATTTAGGAAACATGGGTATTTAGAAATGAGATTACAACATCCATGTCAGAAATATCTAGAGCTGGAAAAGAATCAGGTAAATTGCAACATCAGCTCTACCAAGTAACCCTTCCTCTCCAAAGCCACTTTGATGTTCTAGTCAAATACTTCAGACTGCAGATCAAACCAAGTTCCGGTTTTGGCAGAAGCATTTTTACAAAGAATTCGTCAGAGATCTGGGGTTTTGCTTCTGTAGACCAGTAATCAGGTTGTCAAAATAATAACCACCACAGCTACAGTGCAGGGAGCACATGTTTTTTCCTATCAGTGTCAGAAAAAGTGAATTAGCACTTAAACTACATATACATATTCTCATAACTGCAGGTTCCTGGTACCTATGTGTGCTTTCAAGCACCCACATCAGTCAACACGGCAAGTCCTACACCTATGGCTCAGAAAGGATTGATTTACACAAGAGAAAAAGCTAGACTGTGGTAGTCTTCCAACTGGAAAAAGAGTTGCTGCCTTCCCAAAGAATCCTCCCAACTTTCCCAGGCAAAGTCTTTCCATGAGTAGAGCTTTCTCCATTGGATCCTACAAAAAGAAAGGTACTGAAAGCGTAGAACTCATACACCAATCTCCAAAGGATAACACTGTCTCATGGGGAAGACACAGCTCTTCTCCAAAACTCACATGTAGCTTGGGTTTCTCATTTTCCTGGAACAACGAGGCCAGAAGTATTGTGCTCATTGACCCTGATCTCCTCAAGGTGCACAGCTCAGGAGAACACCTTGCTTCAGGGTCTGCCTGTCCGAGACTGGATGCTTGCAGACTGTGGGGCCTTGCAATTGCAGCAGGGCATCACAGAACAAAACTTGTATCAATTTTGCCATTAAATGGCGACACCCAATGACTGAATACCTTAAAGGCTGTGGGGAGCTCAAGGAACTGGAACTCTACTTCTGTGCAGGGTGGAAATCCACCAGGAATGTTTCATTTCCAGGAGGTTAATGTTTCTGACACAGCCAAAGAGCCTGGACTGGCCAAAAGTTAACAGATAAATTGATTGTTCAAGGTACAGGGACAGAATGGGAGAAAAGGGGCCTGGAAAAATCAAGTGTTTGCTCTGCTTGGAAGACAGGACACAGCACTGTGGGGTTACCACAGTGCCTCATGCAGTCAGGTCTAGTATTTCCAGAGTACACCAGCACTATCCCACTGGGATTTCCTCATGTGGAGATTATACAACCTACTCATGGATCCTCTGCAGCATGTCCCAGGCTCTGCTATGGAAAACCAAGGACTTCTAAAGGAGAAGAGAACTAGTGTCACTTTTCCAGTTCTCCTATGCTGTCACAGATAGTCCATTTGCACAGCTTTTGTCACAGATGGGTTCACTATCTCCTGCAGCACATCTCCTGCCGTTCACTCTGAAGGACAGGCAGAAGAATCAGAAGATAATGATTGTGTGTGAAAGGGTACGAAACATCAGGGTCAAGAGGGGAAGGGGAAGGGCTGAGGAGCAGGGACTCATAGCTAATGACTCTGCTCATGCCATGGAGTCACCCTGAGGCCTTGGATAATGTACTTCACTCCAGTCTGCAGGTAAAGGCAGGCTGAAATCTCCATGTGACCTGTGCCAGAAAAAAAACACTTAAAGGAAAGCCAGGGAGACAGAAGAGACTGCGGCTGCTTCACAAACAGGCCAATACCATTTCCAAGCTGCAGAGAACCTCAGGTGACTTGAGTTCTATCTCTGTCTACACTTCATTATCTCATTTGATCCTAAGCAGGAAGCATAAATAACTTTATGACAACGTATCAAATAGGACAAGACAGTCAAACCATTTTCCTCTCCAAGTCTGTTAAGTGTGTTCCAGGATGCCTCTAACCACCATTCCCATGTTCCAAAGGGGATTCTGGGGTGGTGACAGAATGTAGGTGGAACAGAAATTCCTCTGAGAGAAGAGAGGAGTCACAGGCCTCATGGGATGTCTCTCAGAGATGCCTCATTAATCATGGACTACTTCAAATTTAAATACTTTCTGTCTCTCAGCACCTTTTTCTTTGGTAAAATATACTGATGGAACAAGCTGTTACAAGCAATGCAGCAGGAAGCAGAACACATGCTGCAAACCACTGATGTGAAATATAATCCACTGGATGCAGGGCAGACTCCTCTTCATGGGGAAGCAAAGCACATGCTTGCCAAGGAAAGTTGGCCTAGGCCAGGGCAGACTGGAAGAGAAGGTCACATCCTGGCTGGGGAATGGGAGGGCAGACAAGGACTTCCTGCAGACCAGTACTGAGGAGGGAGATCAGTCAGGGGTCAGGAAAAGCAGCATGACCAGGGTAATGGTGGTGTTCCCAGAACAGCCTGTTGCACAGATTCAGTGCAGTCCTCAACACAACCCCACCCTTCACCTCAGACTCTTCTTCCTCTTTCCCTCTGTGCCTACAGCGCAGGGGGCAGCACTGCCTGGGAACTGCCAGGGAAAAGCAAGACTAATAATCCAAGCACCTTCCCAGGCCGCTTGGTCTGAGCAAGGAACTGTCTTCTTCTAGGATCAAATAGGGGTTCCAGCTGTCCCCTACAAACAAGGGGACCAGTACTGTCCATGTTAGGTA
The DNA here is from genome assembly GCA_013397135.1 of Pachyramphus minor. Lineage (NCBI taxonomy): Eukaryota > Metazoa > Chordata > Aves > Passeriformes > Tyrannidae > Pachyramphus > Pachyramphus minor. The sequence goes on from VYXB01002933.1 coordinate 532,062, forward strand.
GTCAATGACCTCATCTTTCTCCTCATGAAGGACCTCTCACTCCCTGTGTTCTTGATAGTCATCAGAAAGGCAGAACTTGAGGAGGTGGATTCAGCCCCCCAAAGCCAAAGCTGAGCGCAGAAGCACTGTGGACAAAGGGAGAACATGACCCCAGCACAGGTAAATGCTGAAGATCGGGTGATGGGAACGTGCCAAAAAGAAGCTTCTGCTCCTTTCTCCCTCACAGAGGGACAGTGAAACTGAGCAAGACAGTGGTGGCCTGATTTGACTGCAGGGAGCTCCTACTTAAAATAGCTGTTCCAGTGCTGCCACAAAGCATTTTCTTCATAGAATACTGGGCAGAAGTAGATGGTAGCAAAACTGAGGGGAGAAAGAAGAAACATAGAGAAGTACTTAAAGGCTCTGATTAAGTTTCTAGTGAGAAGCAGCACTCTCTCTTACTAAATCAAGTTCAATCTGCCAAAATTTTTGGGTGTTCTGCTCCTTTAAAGGGATAAATCGTGAAAATCTGTAATTGCAGAACAGTGATTTAGGATGTGGAGTTAAACAGACTTTCCTGACGCAGTCTGGTCCAGAGCAGGGCACTTTGCTGGGAGAAGGCAGGAGGTCCCTGTCCAGCCTGTGGGGCTCAGCAACACGTTCCCCAAGCTGAGGGGAGCACAGCACAGCTGTGGCTGTCAGAATGGCTCTGTGTCCTACCCATGTTCAGAGTATGCACTGAGATGAGAGATGTTTATTAATATCGTCACATGAACCAAACTGTATGAAATTATGGAGGCAAACTAGAGAGTCCAGTCCTGACATGCTCTGTAATTCTGAAACCAGTATTTACCTCTGTATGACAGAAAGAGGAAAGATTGATGGACTGTAATAGAAGCAAAATGAAGGTTCAGGACAAATTCCATTTCCCTGCTGTAGACCAGTTACAGCCAAGATACCAACGGCTTGGAGAGTATGCAAGGAAAAGTGGAGAAAAATAGACATAGCATAGGAGGTTCAGAGCAACCCATCCTGTTTTCAGCTACCCAAAAAGAGATGAAACAAACTCTCTTTTCCACATCCTGCTATGTTATATTGTTGACAGAGCCCTTCTTACTTGCTTCAACAATAAGCCATGGTATCACCAACCCCTGGTCATCCCTCTGTCGATGCCCACACTCAGGATGGGCCATCTGGGAGGACTATCAGAAGTCCAGCAGCAGCAAATGGACAAGATACATTTGCAATCCTTCCCCTTGTGAATCCTGGTGCCCCAGGAAGAGTTTTGCCTTTTGGCTTCATAGGCATGTGGATTGAATACTGATACCAGCTAAGCATAAGCAGGGATGCAATCCCAAATTAGTCAGTCCTTTCAGTCTTCTCCAATGAGCTCCAGGAGAGTTCCTGCACAGTGGCAGCAGGAATGTTATTTCAGCCATGCATTGTAGGCTGGCAGTGACACAGCAGTGCCAATAGGAAGTCAGACCTGGACAGATGGGGAACCTTTAGACTTGTGGCAGTCTCAGGCCAGGAACATTACCTTTGTCAGGGTGCACCTCAGACCACTGAGCCTGTGGGTGAAGGAAGCAGATGAGGGGCATAAGCAAGAATGAGGTGAGATTCTGCTCAAACCCTGCCGTAACTCCCCAGCTGCCTGTATTTTTTGGCCTGTCAGTGTGTTTGCAATCAGGAAAGAAGCAAGGAAGAGTGCTTTCCCATCATTTAAATTCATCTATCCCAAACACCCACTCAGACTGGGTCCCAGTTCTGGCCAGGTTTGCAGACCCCACAGGGACAAGTCAGTCAGCAGGAGCAAAGGGAGACACGTGTCTACAAGAGACAGTCACAGCAACGTCCGTAACCAACTTACTCATCTGCTCCTCCTGTTCCATAACACAACCTGTCTGCTCCAAATCATGTGGAAAATCTGGGGATGACTGGGCAAAGCCTTCACACACCGGGTGACTCATGTACATACTGCCTGAGCTGCTCTCAATTTTCTCAAGCCCTCATATCCTGGGAAACTGGTGGAAAAGCTTATTCCAAATGTTAAAGAGACATGGTTGAAACATGCTGGCGCAAATCTGGCCTGCACAAATGATCCATTACCATCAATAGGAGCCTTTTCTCTGGCTTCAGTAGGTTGGTTATCAAGCCAAAGTTAAGGAAAAGGAAGAGAAGATCACCAACTTCTTGGATTCATAGTGTTTAGAGCAGTTGTGATCTAGACATTCTGCCTCATGGTGAAGGGGATGGGACAGCAGCCATAAAACACATCTATGTTTTCAGTAAACCACAGCACATCACACAATGACAACTACTGAGTGTTAAAAAGGCCAATTGAGAAGTGTGGCAGAGGGTTAAATCATGAGACTAAACAGACTCCACCTGTAGTTTGCTGGTGCTCTGCACAGTTTTGGAAGTGCCTCCAGCACCTGGGACAGGTGGGAAAGCACATCCATACAACACAGCCTTTCACAATACTTATCCCAAGGGCTGTGTGTCCTTCTAGCTCCTGTTTGTCCCCTACATAACTTAAGGCATCACATCTTTACCATCCCAACAGCAGGAGGAGCTGACACAGGACTGTGTTCACAGGGTCTTGTCTTTGTTCCCCTCCCTGGTCTGGCCAACATGCCACCAGTGACAGGGGACAGACCTCAGTGACAGCTCAGTGCCCTGTAGTGCAGCACTGAAAGGAGCCAGAAGTAGCCAGACACACAAAGGCTTGACCTTTTACTCTTCTTTGATTGCCATTTTTTCCAGGAACTCGTTAAAACTACAAATAAAATGAATTTTCATTCAGATGGATTTTTGTGCTGAAACGGGAGACGAGGGAAAAGAAATAAAAGCCCCTCTTCATAAAAAATGGAATCATATGTCCATGCCTTTAAACTTGTTTTCATAACTACTTTCAGAACAGGAAATTCATTAAATCTGATCCTTTCCCACAAAGATCTCAACTTCAACAAAAATTTTCTAATAAAAACACTTTCATGGAAACATTTGTGGCCAATTTGCATTTTATTCTATTCCCAGAATATGCACCTTATAGGTCTGGAAACAAGACAGTAGTTGTAGGGGGAACAGGTAAATTTCTTACTTTGGTGAGTTTTCCTTAAGGACCTTTCTCTCACCCAACAATAGGAAATGCTCTAATTCACATTTGATTTCTGCTGGCAAAGATTTTCAAAACTTCATGGAAAAAGGCTGCTATTTGACTGTACCTCTGCCTCCCAGCATCAGAGCAGACACTTAGACATGATTTCACCATTTCACTACTCAAGCAAAACAACTGCCAAGCCCAGTCCTGCCAATATCCAGTCTCTGGAGCTATTAACCATTCCCTTTTGCTTTGGGCCTTGCTTGCAAGTGAGAGTGGTTAACCAACAGCTGCAGATATTCTTCTGCTCTTCAACACCCTCCCAAACTCCTTGTCCCCACGAGCATCTAACAGGAGCCAGTACATACAGAGACATCATGATCAAATTCATGCCAGGCAAGAAGGACAAAGTCACAGATACGAGAAAATGGGATTATCTGCTTCACTGCTGCTTGCTCTGGAAAAGTTACAAAGTCCAGGACAGTAAAATTTCCACTGAGCTTGCATTTTTGTGTTGTAACTCTCTTAAATTATTTTTAAAAAAAAATTAAAAATGCAAACCTGCTGCTGACAAAATCCCATGTAAACTGTGTCACTTGTGACTAGGCTGTCACAGTCCACTAACAGCCTGAGAAGCAGGAGGCTTTTCTTCAGCAAATACATGAAGCATATGCCTGTTTCAACCTCAGCACAAAGGAAGGAGTGTCACCCCTCTGGGAAGCTCTGAGACCCAGCTCTTCCTCTGCATGGCCATCTGCCCACTGACTTCACCTTACCTACATTCCAGGGTCACAACCAGAACAAAGTCACTGCTTCTCTCTAAAGAGCCACCAGCAATGTGTCAAGGCAAGCACCCAGGTAAAGACCTGAAATGCAGATGGCACAAGGGAAACGTGGGCTCTGCTTCTCCACCTCTTCCCTCCTGGCTCCATCTGCCCTGACACACCTGATCCAGGGCTGTGTCCAAGCAGGAGCCGTATACAAGTCACACTCCAGCTGTTTAACAGAACAAGAGCATGGAGAGAGTTCAAAATAATCAGCCTTCACTCGAGTTCAAGCTGTCCTTGGGTGCCACATTCACATGGCTCCAGTTCTCCACTTTCCAAACCACATCCCAGGCTCAGAACTGGATGAAGCTGGGTTCCATTCAGTCTGGATGCTGGGAGTTTGGTCACTGCTGGGCTTTCCAGGTCAGGAATGGGAGATGAGCTTTCTGACCCACCTCTCACTGGCAACACTGGCACTCCCAGGATTTATTTTGGGACTACCTCACTTCGCTCACTGCTTTAGGACAGTAGGACCCTGAAACCTTGCCCGAAAGGCAAACAGTGCTTTGTGCCATCCTTGTTCTTCCTTTCAGCAACAAAGGAAGACTCTCATGCCCTGTTAGATCTGACTGGAAACATGGCTTTGGGACCTCCTTTTCTAAGGATGAGGCAAAGCACTGACATTTCAGGATTTAGCTTAATGTGGCCTCTTGAGGAGAGGGAAAAATGTTTCCATTCAACTAAACAGGAATGACAACCAAGGGTAGCACCAGCTTCCCTTTCATGGGACTCAGCCTGGTGAACTCAGTGCCAGGACAATACAGCTCACAATGGCAAGTGCTTGTCCAAATGCTGCAAAAAGTTGCTCTCAAATTCACTGAATATTCCACACATTCAGAAATCCTACTATGAAATTAAGTATTGGTGAAAAAAATTGCATGTACGTTTTACGTTGGATCTTTTTCTGAATCTTAGAAAGGACAAAACACCAGGGAAAAAAATTGAACGTGTGTCCACACATCCACAGATTTCTCAGCTGCTCAGTACAGTCCCATACAGCCACTTTCTAGGAAACACATCTGAACTCAAAGCAGCAAGATCTCAACTTGACCCAAAGTGCAAACTGCATGTGAGATCCATTTGTAAGTCTGATCTATCCCAGAAATTTTTGCCAGGGCTGTAGTTGTCATGGAGTTCTGTAGACACATTTGTTGCAAATGCAGTAGCAGGCAAAAGGCACACTAACACATTCTGCAGTGGGAGAGGAAGGGGATCTTTTGCTCAGGGAATACTTGTTTGGTTCACTGATAAGTATTCTGAAGGTAAAAATAATTTAATTTTTTGTCTCCTGGAGAGATAAAAGGGGCTGGTCCAGCTCCCATCACATGACCAATTTGAGCAAGAAACCAGATCTGCTCCAAGTGAGCCCCACAGAGCAGGCTCTCACAAAAATGGGAAGCTCCCCTCACCTGAACATTTGGAAACCCTCCTGTCTCTATCACCAGGGGGACACCAGCAAAAACACAGGCCACAACATTCCACGAGAGTTGGTCCTCTGGGTCCCTGCCGTGCCTACCCCACCAGACAGACAGCCACCATCCCTGGCACCTGAAGTCCTTCTATAGCTCACAAAAAACAGATCCTCCAAGTGCCTTGGATGTGCCCCAGCTGTAGGCTGAGCGTGGCAGGATGGTGACTGTGCTCTGGGTGTGTTTTGGGAAGAGTATGGCAGCATCAGGCTGGCACCGACCCAACTGCCAAGTCACCCAGGGCAGCTGCCTGCCAGTGCCAGCCCTCAGGACTCCTTTCCCCACCCGCTACTTCTACAATGTTTGGGGTCCTCACTGTTTACCTTAAACCCAAGCCATTTCTGCTAATGAGCAGAGCAGGCAGAAGACTCCAACTACAACCCTCATGTTGATCAGCACAAGCTCGGCAACAGCTTCTCTGCAACTCCCTGCCTGGCACAAGCCTCCTCCTATCTGTGGTGCCCTGGCAAACAGGGCACTGCTGGCTCTCTCAGGCTGGCCTTTGCCTCCACCACCTACCTCTGTTTATGTTACTTTCCCAATACACTTGCAAATATGATAAAGGTTAATCTGGTACAAAAGGTAAATAGGGTTACACAAAGCTGGATTTAGCAATTTAGTTTTTATTGGCCACTAAGGCAGGCAATTCTTCGATGCAGGTAATGAGGAGATAGTCAAGCCAGATAAAGGATCTGTGCAATATAAACATCCTCCCAAAAGCCTGCTCCCTGCTTGCATAAGCGCTGTAATCATGAAAGCAATTCTTAATGGAGCCACTTGGCAGAGGCACAGCAAGCTGTGAGCCTCTCCCAGCTGATGGACCAGCTCCAAGAGCGTGTTACTACAGTGCTGCAGCGAGCAGGAGGAGGGGCAGGACAAAGCTGGATCCAGCCTGCAAGCAGTGGCAGTGGGGCAAGGCCAGGTTCCTCTGTCATGTCTCCTCTGTGGTTTGCAGCAGGACAGTTATTTGGTTGTGCTCAACTCTGCTTCTGGAAATCCAAATGGATGGTTTTTCCCTCTGTGCTCCATGTTTCAGGGGTAAACTCTTACAATGAAGGTTGTTCTTTACACACAGGTAAGGGCTTCTGGTTGAAAGTGTTACTGTCACTGAGAAAAATTGCAATGTTATCCCTCCTAATAAGTGACTTATTTTTATCTGGCCTTCCAGTATCTGTCCTTTGCCTTAAAGAAGGAAAAATAAAACAAATCAAGACCCATATTCCCTGCCTTCTTTAATCTCCATGTACCAAAACCTAGGACAATCCATGAGGCTCAACAGGAAACCTTTTGCACCTCGCATCTTCTGCTGTTTGGTCTTGTTTTCTCCTTTGCTCTCAAACTGAGGATGTGCCCCCTGAGGAGCACAGAAGTGCCAGACCTGCCTTGTTTCTCTCAGCAGAGATCATCAGTGTTTCACACTGCACAGTTTCCTGCTGAGGTGATGGCTTGGGCACTGCAGGCAGGACACCATCCTCAGCAGGTTCAGTCTGCTGCTTAGCTCTGGTTTCCTGGCAATGCCACAAATAATACACTCCAGGCAGGGGGAATTCTCAGGAGAGTCTCTGTCCCTACGTTTTCCATGAAAAGTCAAAAAAGAAACCGAAGTTTACTTCATTCCAAGAGTATCAACTGTAGGACAGGCCTCGCTCCCCTTGATGTGGTTTTCTTACCGGGGCAAAAGGGACCTTGCTCCCACAACAGAGAGCGCACACTCACCACCTGCAGGACTGAATCAAACCCCAGGCATCCACTCCGACATCTATTACACTCATTTCCAATGCCATACATTAAGAATTCCTCCTCGCCTGAACTCATTTAGCTTTCAGCAGGGATCTTCATCAGACAGGGGAATTTTCCCTATCCTACGCACTCTAAATAACTGTTGTTCAGTTACCGTACTGGGAATAACAGTGTGATCTCTTGGGAAGGATTAGATTAGAACCAGCAAATTCTAGTCTAATGGACTAGATAGACTCAAATGTTTAGTCTAATAGACTAGAACTTGTTTTCTAGTCCACAGCTTTCCACTGGCAAACTTCAGCTGAGTAACTGCCCTTTGTACATCTTTTCTGCCCTCTGATGAGGGCAGAAAAGCACAAGAGATGTGCTTCTGCAAAGGGGTTGAACACCTACAAATAGAAAGTGCTACATAACAATTTGGGCTTATTATGCAGAGCAGGACCCACACCCTGACCATTCACCAGCTATATCAGAGAGGCCAGTAGAGCTATATTGGCCAACAAGGAATTGTCTCCAGCTGGCAGGTAGAATACATTTAGACTGACTAGACTTCAGGACTTTGAGGGTTTTTTCAACAATCGAGTTAAAACTGACCTTTTGCAGAAGTATGAAACATATCCATAAGGATTATGGGCCTTTTCTTCCAATCTGGATCTTGATCTTAAGCCTACTGAAGCTAATACACCTGTCTGCATCAACATTAATAAACTATCCAGCAAGACGTTATCCACCTAGGCAACCCCACCAGCACAATAAAGATGACTCTCTGCCTGTATAGGACTGGGACCTACAGGAAGGATGCAATTTCATTTTCCATTACTGCCAAATAACCCCACTATCTCTATCAGCATCCCTGTCTGAGCTAGGACACTGGGCTAAGGCAGTTGCTTCAATTCACATACTGCAAGGATTTATTAGAAGAGATGATCACAGATATCCTCATGGTGCAACACCTGCTCAAACGTTCTTGTTTTTCCCATTCCCCTTTTTGCAACCCGCCCTCAAATGACCCCATGTCACAGGCTGTGAACAAGCAGTTCTTCCTTCACTGAAGATGAGAGAAAGGCTGCCAGGCTGCCAGCACCTTGGGTTTTGGTTTGGGTCTTGTTTGGGTTTTTTTGGAACCACCCATTTGGCATCAGTATCTTGACACACTCTAAAGTGGTGTTACTAAAGAGAGGCAGACCAATTTTGGTTTGGGGTTTTTTTGAGGCAAATCTCTGATTCTTCCATATATAACCAGCATCTTAAAAATAGAGCTAACCTGCTTTCTTTCCTATTCCTTATACCTGTAAAGTCTCTGACTGTCTATGAGCTTGCCTTACCCAGCCTTCAACTTCAAGTCTTATCACTCACCACCTTGGACTACAGAAAACATAATCCTGTCTGGAGTTACACTCATTTCACAGCTTCTGTACCAGAGCTGGTTTAAACTAACCAACCTCCACTGGCATTTAGGAAGGAACCTTGATTTTTTTTTTTTAATCAAATTCTCTGTTTCTCTAAGTAGTATAAAATAATCCCTGACACAGGAAAAACCTTATCACCTGTGTTCTTAACTGTGTGAGCAAAGGAGCAGGACAGGCATTCTTCTGAGAGATCAAATAACAAGTGTTCTTCTGCTGACAATAAAGGCTAACTTAAACCACCACCACTAATTCAGAGTGCAGGCTTGACACTTGTTTATCTGGACAAACAATTATGAAATGTTCTTTTGTCCCTGTGAGTGCTGTGTAGGCAAGTGTCATGACTGTCTGGGTTACTTTAAAGGGCCACTGCTTAGGCACCTATTCAGTGCTCAGGAAACAAGAGGCACCTTGGGCAGACTGGCCAAGCTCAAGGACCACTGTTTCTTTCTGTCTCCCTTCACAGGACTGACTCCAATCTGACTCAAGTGGAGATCAGGGGTGTGATTTCCCAGAAGTGGCAGAAGAAGCGAGAAAACTATGTTTTCCTGAGGCATTTAGATCCCTAATGGCAAATTGCAATCAGGCATACGGAGCCCTAAATAGTTTTTGAAAACAGATATTGGGGAGTCTAAACAATTTCAACACTTCCATAATTTTTACGTGTACTTCTGAACTGAGACTTCATAAAAATATGTAGTTTTCCTCATTTGGAAGTTATAAGTAACAATAGGGTACCATGTTACATTCTAGACCAGCTGCACACAGCTATGATTGTCCCCTCAGCATCTTGCCTCACACGGACGATTGCATCCCATTTTCTCGGAAGGGGAAACAACCTGCCTTAACACACCTCAGGCATCAGGCTGAACTGTGTAACTGCAGTCATGGAGCCGAGGGCAAGAGCTCCCAGGCATCTAAAACCCAATACATTTCCCTCCTGTTTCAGGTTGAATGTGCCCTATTGTCTGACTGCATGGCCCAGTGTGGTTCAGATCTGGTCGCAGCCTCTGCTAAGCTTCTGAGAAGAAGCAAGTTCCCAGGGTAACGCCTTAACAGGGACAAGAAAAATCCAAAGCCAGCACAAAATGGCAACAGTTTCTCCGGGAAGCCAGGGCATGAAAGCCATGTTGCTACATCCTTCATGATGTGGCCATGGGAATGCCGTTACTTACACCCCACCTCTGCTTCAGTGCCCTCCCATACAGACCTCTCATTCAATCACTGGTGAGATAAAGGAGGTTTGAAATTTATTTTGTATATGAGAAATCATATATTTAAGTAAACAGAGCCAGTCAAATACAGCGGTGACTTACAAAACCCCTGCAATCTACTTGTGCATGGAAAAACCTTATCTGCCTGTTCCCCTGCTGCTAGCTCATACCCCTGCTTCCATGCACAACCCTCCCAGTGACATTGTGCACTTCACCTTTTTCTGACACAAAAGGAGAAGAGAGACCTGCTAATGAGGAGATTCAAGAGCACAGGCTTTGAAACGACACAGCAATGATTAAAGCTTTCAGAATCAGACCCAGCACCAGCACAACAAAGTATCACAGATGGCTTCAACCACAACCTATAAAACTGGTAATTGCCAGCAGATGCCGAGGATATCAAGGGCTTACCAAGGGTTCCAAAACCGATTTGACAAATTCACAGAAAAGCCCATCAGAATCTATTAAGCAGAGGACATCTCCACTGGAGAGCACATCCCAGAAGGAAGTGCCACCACATTCTTCCAACATTTTCCCGTAGCAGGGCATCTGCTCCACTGCCGAAAACCCCAAATCCAAAGCATAGAGTACAGCAGCCGACCAGTGTATCTGTGTCAGGTTAATATGCCCACAAATAAATTGCTTGCTACTATCAATCAGACATTAAATATGGTGTCTTTTTAAGGTTTATGCCAGTTCACAACAACTGAGAAATTAACTTGATACTTTTCCCCCCTCCTCCTTTTTTTGTGTCCATTTTGCAGGTGGGAAAAATTAACAACACAAGGTCAAGTTAAGTAAAGTTTAAGGGCACCATCCATATCAAACTGAAAAATCTATGGAGATACTTCTCCCAGGGCAGGCAATTTATTGTAGCTGTGCTTATCATTAGCAAAGTGGAAGGTGATGAAGAAATGCCCTTCACTTTAGATACATATCTCACCATAAATAGACTGCCTAATTAAACCACTTGTTTATAAAGAGGAGCTAGAGAGATTTGGCTTGTTCACAAAAACAAACCAGCTACCATTAAAGTTCTGAGGCTTGCTGTTTCAGGACAACCTGCCAGCTTTTCCCACCGAGCTGAGCCCCTCGTACAGCAGGCAGCCACAGCGGTGCTGCTTTAGCACTGCTGGTGGTTACAACCACCACTGAGACTTCACCCAGGGCCAGTGGACTTAGCCAGGCAACATCCCTCTCTTTATTGCTGAACAGTGCAGCTGCATAATCATGGTGATCCATTAAAATAATAAACTCCACACAATAAAAATGTTAAATACTCAATAGCTTCTTTCCCTGTTAAATGACATCCTGATAGAGATTTGTGTCACGTACACCATTTTCAGGAGCACAACACTACTCAAGGTGACTGTCCTGCAGGTTTTTGATCACCATAACCTTATTTTTGAGCAGGCAGTGCTGGTACAGATTGAGAAATGAGCAATAAGGCCTTATCATGTAAATTAGCTCTCTTCAAGGCAGTGCTAATGTTGATAAGATGTCTCATGATAGCATGTCATGCAGAGGGACGAGAAAAGCAAGTGACTACGTGGAACCCTGAGTGTAAAAGGGAGCAGGGCCCAGCTCAAAGAGCTGCCCTGGACCTGTGAACTGCAGAAAAAGGCTCTACCTGAGGAAACCAGCTCTCGTGAGCCAGTGGGAAGTGAAGGTACCACCCAGGCTGGCCACTTCATCTTTTCAGCTGAGGACATATTCCATCAGAGAGAAGAAATAGGCACCATAAGGAAGAACAGAGGGCAAAACCAATGCAATTGGAGATAAAGCCTCTAATCACAACAGGAACATCCACCCAACAACCCAAATCCAAGCAGCTATTCTGCTGTATCAAGATTGCTTTGCTCATCATTCATATTTACAAGCTCAGTCAAATTCTGCTGAACCCATGAAGTCAAAGTTCAGCTTCTCATTTCCTTTCACTGCCTGCTTTCTGACAGCAGGCTGGGCCCCAAAATCATGAGGCAGAGGCTCTAAGAAACTGGCAGGACCTCACAGGCTGTAAACCAAAGTATCTCATGCCCACACTCAGACCCATTGCCCACGTGTGGAACATGTCCATCCTCCTGCTCTCTGATGTGCCCGTGTCAGGTGGCCCATGGTGCAGAGGCAGGAGCAGTGCTCACGCCCGCCTGAACCAGAGCCTGTGGTTCTCCCTCTTGTGCTTTCTCCCACCTCTCTCTGCCCCGAGTTCCCGGCAGTGCCACACTACACAACAGGATGAGCCATCTCTTTTGCAATAGGACTGGTTCACCCTCCTCTCAGGGTCATCGGTTCCTTCACTCAGTGTATTATCTACATGACACACATTTTTTTGCCTCCCTGCTGTTTATTGCTGGAAATTGGTTTGATCAAAACCTGTGAATCATGAAGCCAGTAATAAAAAAAAGTCAAGAGGCTCAAATCTCACAGCACTTGAACCTTTCCTGTGTTAGGGGAGATATGAGTTTCTCTCTTCCCCTGAAATGAAATTCCTGCTAACAGTCCATGCTGGGGGGCACTGGGATCAGCAAAAGACACCTGGAAGTCCAAGGTGCAGAGGTCTACAGCACTGCAACATATTCCAGCTAACAATGTCGTAAGCAAGCTGTTAGAGATGGAAAAGAGAGGAATGGCCATTTTTTACCTACATTTCGAAATTGAATCAATATTTGAACCTTCACCTCTGTTTAAAAGCCTAAGTACAGTATTCAGAAAGCATACATAACACATTTGGAGAGGGAAAAAATAAAAACACAAACAAAACAACAAACCAACAAGAGCACCAAGCAAACCAGCAGTAAACCTGGTAACAAACCCACCTCTCTCCTGCATCCCAGGCCCAAAAAAACATTTTGGTGCAACTTGCCCCCACCAAAATCCTTTTAATTTCTGAGTATTTCTACAATTCTTAATGTTTGCCTGGGACCAGAGCTGGCTGCTCTGCCACACTGAAAGCCATCCTTGCAACATGCCTGAAAAGCTTTTCCTTTGGCGCGTTACAGTTGACATTGGACTTAGGGCAGCTGCAGCAGCACTGTGTATAAATCTGCTCTTTGGTGGCTGCAGACCTTGCCCAGATCCCCTCGGATGACAGGAAGTCTTACACTGGCCTGACAGTTTTGTTTCAGGAGCCATTTCTCCAGGGCATGGTATTAATTCACTGTCAGTCAAATACCACACTGGCCAGTGCACCCCAGCAGGAAAGATCCTCTCCCATAAAACCACAGGCCTGAGTCAAGGATCGGAAACGCTCATGTGCCCATAGGAACTGCACTTCTGGGAAGCCTAAACCGCCTCAAGAGGCTTTAAAAACACCAAAGGGCTAAGAGTAGAAAGTTCAGAAGAACAGATTGCACATAAATATATATATATATGTATAACCTGCTGCTCTCAGCCACCTCCAAGCGCCGTGCTTTTAAGAAAGCAAAGGAAAAGAGCTGAGCAATGGATTTCATTGCTTTTATTAACACTGAATGGAACTTTGCTGCCCTAATAGTTTGACAGGCAAATCAATGGCAAAGCCTGGCCACCTGCCAGCCCCAGTGGTGAGCACTGGGGAGCACTGGGAAACAGAGCTTTCCCAACCCCTGCAGATATCATCTTACAACCTGTGGCATACAATTTGATTGCCTTTATCTGAACTTGCATGTTATTTGTACCAAGAGTTGCTTGGGTGCAAAATCACCTTGATGACTTCCCATAATGCTGGATTCCACTAAGCTTGTGGCTCTGGAGAGGCATTTCAGACACTTGCTCTGAATTCCTTAGCAATGTGAAGAAACATTTGTCAGCCTAAATCTGAACACACAGTCCTGCTTCGACGTGACATGATCACTTCTCCATGAAAACTTTTTTGAATGAGACAATTCCTGATGCTCAGTCTTTCACCAGGACCCTGGCACTGCTAACTTTTTCTTGGAGCCATGTTGCTATGTAAAGGTAGCAGTCATCCATGCAGCAGAGGATCACTTAAATGGATCCTGAAGTCTCCAACACCAGAATGCAAATGAAAGTTTCTATTCATTTATTCAAGCTACTATTTTTACAAAAGATATTCCAAGGGTGGAAAATGCTGACCTGTGATTTGCCAGACCTCTGAAACAGGCAGCACGTGAAAAGTCTGGAGGACAGAGAAAGTGGCTAAAAATCTAGGGCTCCAGCAGGCAATAGGATGAGGCCTGACACCACAAAAATTACCAGAAAGCTGAACTCAAGTCCAAATTCACATTGAAAATTCAGATTCCTTAATGCAGGGGTAGACACCAGGGAGAGGTGCAAGAGTTAACATCTCAACCACCACAACTAAAGACCTACCTACATCTCATAACACAGAGAAAACAAACACCAGAAAAGTCAGAGATGGAGGTTAATGAGAGCAGAATCATACTTCAAGCATTGCTTTTACCAGACAGACACTGCACAAAACACAGAGATTGCAAATCCATTCCTTGTTGGTTGTCTCAGGTTATTCAGCACATCAGCATGGCTGTGGATTAAAACAAAAACAAAGCCCCTGAGTCTCTGTCCACATCACCTCCTACATTTCCCCATTTCCCAGACTCTTATAGGCCAGAAAAGAACTCTTGCTAGACCCACAACTTTTAGCACAGTGTTTTTGTAACCCTCTTCTTGAAAACAGTTGATTAAATATTGCTGTCATAAATTCAGCCCAGTAACAGCTGGGACAGATTTACAGGGGATATGTTTTTTTTATGACTATCTATTATTCATGGTGTGTTAGCCTTTACAATGTGTTTAACCAAGGGGAAAAAAAAAAAAAAAAAAAAGAAAAGATATCCTCTGGTTGATTATTGACAGATACTTGGCAGCTTGTGTCTCTGGGACTGCCTGGTCACAAATAAAATAAATCCAGCCTCTGGAAGCTCTGATTCAATAACTTGACTATGTCAAACTGGAAAATGATATGGACTGAAGGGGACAGGGGCAATCATTTGTAACAAACACTGTATTTTTGTCTCTTAAATCTCAGGCAAAAGTTTGTCAGAGGGGCTGAGCTGTCAGCCCTGGAGGCGTGTGGTAAATGCTCTCCCAGAAACAGCCATGGCAAGATCTACTGTACCAAAGCTTTTCCTCAGGAAAGCAGTGCTGGCTCTGAAGGCACCAGTGTCACATGGCAGGAGGATTTCAGGTGACAAGTGGGTATGAGAGGAATTATGTCAGGTGTCAGTCAGTCACAGATGTCCTTGTAGGACATGGACAAGGAGCCAATCTTGCCTCAGCCCAAACAGCAACACTGCTAACACACACCACTCTGGCCGCCCTGTCAGCTGCAGGGCCATGTTCAGCTGAGCTATAGACAATACAGATCAGTGCCTGCCCCCAGAGACATCACTCTTCTTGCTAAGCAAACCAGAAGATACCAAGACATGACACTGAACTGTGTTTCTATCCAGCAGCTGAAGCCTGGTTTCTCCCCGGGTTTTGTCCTGTGAGCTTCCCTAGTTTTGAATGGGAAGCAGCTTACAAGGACCAGGGGACACTGTCAATGGTATTCCTGACACCAGCTTATCTGGCCAGTACCATCCCTTAAAAAGGGGTGACAGGGGTGAGTTAGGTCCCTCACTTCATCGGCACACGTACACAGGTAACATTAAAGCACTATCCATAGGTTTTTTCCTTGCCTGTATCCTACAGAGCTCAGATGCTGCTCAGCAATGACACCCCTGTTGCACTTCAAGCACCTATAAGGCCTGATCCTAAACCTACGGTGTGGAAGAACTTTCAGAGGCTGAGTTTCAAAAGAGGAAAGCTTGGGAAGAAGCCTGCAGAAATGTGGTGCGTTGAGCAGAGGTACCAACACCCCCAGAAGGCAGCCCTCAACCCATTTGAATGCCCTGCAATTGCAGCAGTCAAGTTCTCTCCCAGGGCAGGTTTGCCCCCCCCCCATCCCCCAATGAACAAAAGTGCTGCTGAGCACATCCCAGCAGCTCAACACAATCCTCTTGCTGGAATTTGACTGTCCAGACTCTTTGCCTGTGCATGCCTGTATCTCCCCTCAGTTTGGTTTGCTGCACTCCCCTCCAAGCCACCACTGCTCATGTGGGTATATAAGCACCAAGACAAGCTTTACAGAAGTAATTCCTTTAAAATGAGGCATTTGTATTCTGCTCTGAGCTGAGGATCTCTGCCAGCAACACAAGAAAGAGATTTTTTTCAGTCAGCTGGGCAGGCTCCTTCTGCTGGGAATTACAAGAGCTAATTTCAAGCATGGGTTTATTGCAATCTTGGTCAAGGCACTTCATCCCTCTAGAGCTTTTCTTTTCAGACTCACTTGTCTGCTGTTGACTATTAGATAAAGATGAACCTAGGCCAATTAAATAACAGCTCTTTAATTAGCTTTTCCTTCTCAGCAGTCACGTGAAATACTGTTTGCTTGCACAGCAGAAATAGCAATATCCAAGGTAAATGTGTTTTATTATTGATCTTGCACAGTTCATTGTGCTCACAATTTCCTCAATTAGAACGAGCAAGACAATCAGAGACTGGAGACAGCTTCTCAGCTGAGCTTCTCTTCTGGTTATAACATGAAGTGTTGTTTTAACTCTCATACATCAGTTGTTTGCTTTGCCTGTTGGCCAAGTACCTCACCCCACCCCTTCATATGACTTCTTCCTTTGGTTGACTCCATGCATGACTTGACTTCTAAACTGCAAGAGGTCACCTGACACACAGGTCAGTCAAACATTAACTCTGCAAGCACCCTGGTGTCACCAGGACACCAGCTGTTCAGAGATCCTGGCTCACAAGTCACCAGGTTAGGTCATCCCACCTAGAACATTTGTGTACTACACTGCCAGCTGCTTGTACTGCTCCATTAGCAGGAGCCATGTGCCTTTTGGAGAAAGAAAATATAAACTATCAGCTAACCTGCTCATCACTCCAGTGAACAAGCTCTGAGCAGCCTCCTGCCACTGGTAGAGAAACCAGAAATCCCCCTCCCTAAATATTTAACAACACCTCTGAAAGCCCAAATCGGTTTCTGTTTGTATGGCTTTACCAGGCATTAGGGACCAAAGCCTGAACTTAAACAGCAAATACCATACTGCAGTCGGCACTGTCGTCACCGTGGGGGCTGTGTGGCCACCAGAGATGACCTCGGAGCAGTGCTCGAGCTCCGGGCAGGGCTGGGCAGACCCACCCGTGCCCGCCTGGGGAGAGCCCCCCAACCGCAGGCGAGAAGCTGGGGTCGGGTCAGCCCCAGAAGGCACCGCCCAGTCACCACCAGAGCAGAAGAGCTGTGACCATCAGCCAGCTGGTTAAATTAAATAAAGCTCAGATTGTGCTTAGGAGTGGGAGACTCATCTTCACTCCTGCTAAGACCTTCTGAAGGTGCTAATTGCTCTCTCTAGGAAACAGCGTTCCCCAAACTCCAGTTATTTCGAGACACGCGGTTCGGCTCTGTGTTATCTCTGGTGGTGATACCAGGTGGGTGAAACTGCACCGGGGAAAGGATAAAACCAGAGAAGGTCTTGTGCTGTGTGACGGAGGCAGTGACGCATATCAAACAGAAAACTTCAAAAGCTCTTATCCAGCTCGGAGCTGGGTGATGATGTGTCTCTTCAGAGGAAGCCGATAGCCTTGAGAGACAAAGGGCCCCCTGAGAGCCAGGAACGCGCACCGCCTCCCGCCTGCCTTCATTAAAGCTTTGGGCCAGTTCCCAAAGAGCTGTGTCTCAGCGCTGAGGCTGCTGCCAGGGTGGGAGATAAGAGCACAGAAGAGCTGCATCTGCAAACCCTTTCCCACCACTCCCCCTCCCTGGGCCTGCCTGTTGCACCAGCACATTAACCTTTTGTGCTTCCCATCCTTGGGTGTCTTCCACCATCACTGCAGCCCCCAGGTACAGAGGCTGCTCCAAAGCACAGCAGTTTCATTCCAGGCCTTGGGAACCATTCAGGAAGCACCACTGTCCCAGTCTTAGCCTTTCTAGGACCTGCAAACCCAATGACCACAGATTGCAGGGAAGGCACAGGTGGCCCAAGGGCACAGAGTCATCTTCAGGCAGAGGCCTGTGAAACAATAACAGAGGAGTCATGCTGCAAATTCAGACAGGAAGGAAGGAGATGGACCAGACCCCACCAGAGCCCTGGGGAGGACTTGGGCAGGTAAACTGCTCTTATTCATCCTGTAATTCATCTGGGAGAGAACTTCCTTTGCTTCCCATTGCACAATTATTACTGTCACATCTTCAAGCACCTTAACCCATGCCTCAGATAACCTTCCCTTTTAAAAGCACTAAGATTTTAAAGTACTTTATCCATTTGTCTTTATTGATACCGTGACCAAAGAGTTTTTAAAATTGTGATTTGGCCAGGAATGGGGACAGGATAGCAAAGAGTCAATACAGTTAGAGATGAGAAAACAAACAACCACCTTTATCTTCCAGTTTTATCATGGGAAACCCACCATTTTCTATTGCCAGACCTTTTGCAGCCCAGGTTAGAAAGGACATACAAGAGCAAAATCCTAGGTGGCAAGTTTTGAACTTCAGCTTGCATCAGCACAGGGCAGATTACAAAGGAGGCACGCTGTGATGTCTGTGCCAGGTCACCCTTCCTAATCACCCTCTCACCAGGGCTCATGTCTCTCTCAGGCACACACAGAGGTGTCACAAGACCCCAGCACTGCTGGCAGACAACACACAGGCACAGCTTTTGGGCTCTGGCAAAGCCTGGTGCAGTTACAGTGCATTCCCACCCCAGTCCCCAGCTCTGACACCCAGCTGACATTACACTTCAGCAACTTCAGTCTCTGTTCTCATCTGTGACTTCCTTTCCTTCCAGGCAGCAGCTTTGTAAGAACTCGAGTCACTTAACTAAACCCTGTGACAGGGATTGACGATGTTCTGATGTCCCATGGGACCGTGTTGCTTGGGACTTCTGCTTTCCTACCTGAGCCGGAGCTGCTGACAGAGCTGGAACAGTTCCCCATTTGGAGGATTTAAACAGAAAAAGGGCAGGTTTAGATTAGATATTAGAAAGAAATTCTTCCCTGTGAGGGTGGTGAGGCTGTGGCACAGGTTTCCCAGGGAAGCTGTGGTGCCACATCCCTGGAAGTGCTGAGGGCCAGGTTGGGGCTCTGGGCAACCTGTTTTCATGGAAGGCATCTCTGCCCAGGGCAGAGGGTTGGACCTCCATCTTGAAGGTGCCCTTTCCATTAATTGCTTTGTTAGTGTCTTGCAGAGAGAGTTCTGGGCACTCTGGCAGTATACCCTAAGAAATGCACCCTGCTGGCAGGTGGAATTACTGGCCAGGATCTCCTCGCTTTGCATTTGCTTCCAAACTTGAAGCTGTGCCCTAAAGAAACCACAAAGCAATCATTCTTCAAAGTGAACCTCGACAGGGGGACGGGATTGGTTTGGCTTTCCTTGTTGCTTTCCAAAGTCCCAGAAAAGAGAGGATATTATTTGTCCATGGAAATCTCATATGCAGAGTTACATCTGCAGAAAATAAAGATGTTTTGAAATTATTTGAAGAGCCCCTCAAAAGTTTTGAGTTTCTCAGAATCTCAATTCCTATCCCTTTCTCATTGTAACAGTCAGGTCCCAAGCATGATAACTGAGGAAAAGTGGATTCCATTTGTTCAAGCCAATGCCCACAGCAGAAGAACGTGCTGGAAATCAACACACACACTAAAGCACTGGATAATCCAACAGCAGAACAACTTAGAGTCACCCATCATCTCCTGCCACCTGTTTGGGGATGTTTTCTAAGCATTCCCCAGGGCTGCCCACACTGCTCACCTCTCAGGGCCATGGCACAGCACAGGCTGCCCATGGACTGAGCAGTCTGCTGGCTCCAGTGGTGCAGGATGGAATCCAGGTGTCCAGTTTTTAGGGGGGAAAAACAAACAAAAAAATCAGGCTAAATTTTCTTATCTTTTTAAATATGTAAGGCCTGGGCATGGGGCTTTCAAGGCTGGTAAAGGGAGAATGGCATTGTGAAGGAAAAGGGAATTCCATCTTGGGCCCAACCCCATGTTCTTGTGGTGAGTGTCCACAATGATAATCTTTAAAAGTCCATTTTACATATGTTGAACAAAAAGCAGAAATGAAAGCAATGTGAACTATTAGGGAAAACCAGGAGAGAGGGGAAAGGGTTATAAGTTCTTGGTACAAGCCTTTACATCCCATTCATCAAAGGAACTGCTCAGAAGAACACAGGCTGCTCGTGTAAGAGACAGTTTCACCCTCTCAGCTCAAGGTGGTTTCGAAGCACAAAAATGCACCAGTGGAATACAGCATTGCCTGTATCCTGCTCAAAGAAGCAAATGTTCAGTCAGAAGAGTATTCAAACAAAGTGAATGGCTGTCAAGGCACAAGTTACATGGGTACCCAAAATAAAAATACCTGCAAGGTGCATTTTTGAAAGCAGACCTAGTTCTGGGAGACACATTAAGATGCAAGAAGTATTTTGACAAGAGCAGTTTTACCAGAACAATCTATCAGAAGCATCAGGTGAATTAAAAGAAAGTGACTTCAGAATTATTGCACTGAATATAGCCAATAGATGTAGTACAGAGAATTGAGCTCTGCATCTCTCCTGGAAATTATGTATTTTGATTTTTCCATGTGAGGTTCTCTTTATTTGTATCTATTCATCCTTCCAGCATGACTGCATCCATCTGAGTGAGGAAAAATGTCTTATAAACCCTTCAGATTCGCCTGTGGGGTGTTTTGTTGTTGTTTGCCACTGCTTTGTTTCTAGATATTCTGCTAAAAATTGTTTGCTTACATTGCAACCTCTTCATATTTGGCATTTCTGCCAACACCAACAGGGAAACAAAGAAAGAAGGGCTTTGCTATTAGAGAATAGGGAAAGGATGCGGGTCCAATTACTGGCTATCCTACAGGAGCCCTTTTTGGGACAAATCAGCTTGACAGGCATTTTCAAACTGCTCCACATTTCAGAAACAGATCAATGACCAAAATAAAACCAATACTGCCAGCAACCTGAAATCAGTATTTGCTACTTATAGGAACATTACACTTCACCACACATCAGACCCCAGACTGCAGACTGGATCTTACCCATGCTGCCTACTTGGGGGGATTTTAGAAGCACTCTTGGTATCAAGGACATCATTTTACCATTACTACACATTACTTTGAAGCAATTTCCCTGGAGATCATGACTTCAAAACTTTCAAAGCCATTGCACTTACTGATACGAGAGTCTTTCTGCAAACTTACATGGACTAAGAGGGGAAGCACTATTACTTTTTCACAACTCTAGAAGGCAAAACTGAACTCTACGACCTTTGTGCAAGTCCAAAATCCAAACTGGCACCTACATGATATGAAGATGGTTGAAGTGCAAACTTTTGTTCCTACTGTGGAGACACCAAGAAGTGCAATAAAACTGTCAGACATCACCTCAAAAGGAGAAAAAAAATGCACCCCAGCCAAGGAGCCAGTACAGTAACACATGGAAGACAGTAATCACCACTCACCTACAGCAAAGTGATTCACCAGCTGATGGACAAGGCAGAGATGGCAAAGCTGAAAGAGGAGCAATGAATGCTCTTCCCATCAGCCAGACACATGGCAATAGACTGGGGATGCTGGGGGAGACAGCACAGCTCATTCCCTGTCACACCCCACATGACAGGTCTTATATTAATCCTTTCCATTTAGGAAAGGAGATGAAAAGGTGCACTTTCACTCCAAAGCAGAGCTGGAGAGGATGAAACTTGCAGCTTCAGGCCCTGCTGTTCTCTCCACCCCCGTTCCTTCACCTGACTGCAAGATGTCTAATAAGTACAAATGTCACGAATGCACAAGCTTTTGCTCCAGCCACTTTGGCCAGATGACATTCCTGCTGCCTGTAGCTCTGGACCTGTGAGCAGTATTTGCTTGGTGGGTCTTTTAAGGCATCCCCTGCTGCACAGTCCTATTTACCTTGTATTCCATACGTTTTGATATGAGCCCCAGCTCCTGACTTGTACACACAACTGGCTCCTTTTAGCCCTGGTGCATTTAAAATGATCATTTCATGCTTTCCCAGGGTGTTAGTTTAACCAACACAGTGTGTTTGTCACTTAGCCACAGCACAAGTCACAGCACACTGCTCACACTCTTTCCTTTCAGATGGGGAGACGCAAGACTTGCCAGGAAGCCAAAAAGACAGTGCTGGGCAGAGGAGGATTGCAGGGACAGGCTGCACCCCAGTCCCTTTGCAAAGCTGGTAACACTCCTTTTGGGATGTGTGAAAAGTGCTTTTAGCTCCATCACAAAATGAAACAAACCCTACTTTAACACTAACAGCTGCACTGGAGAAGGTGGATAGCGAGCCGGATGGGATGCCCTCCCACAACAATTTGTGAGGTTTTAAATATCCCTTTCAGAGAAACTAAAAAGGCAGGAAAATCTCAATTCCTCCAGAAATAAGAACACTGGGGGAGGAAAAGAGGAAGAGAACATTTTGTTTCGATTCATTTTCAGGAATTTCATTTCGGTTCCAACATTTTTTTTAACCTTCAATTAATGCTAGCTATCAAAATGAAGCAGCATTTGGACCCAAAAACATTGAAACTTTGCCATTTAGAAAAGGTCAAACAGTTTTCAAAACATTTTCGTCCAATATTTTTCAGCAACTGAAATTCATCAAAACCAACATTTTCCCACAAAATCGTTCTGCCTCAGACAACTGGCATTTTCTGAGGCACAGTGTTTCCCAGGGGATCTCCTTACCAGACCAAAGGGCTGGTCCTTCGCTTCTGCCTGTTCAGCAGTCAGCCTGTGCTGGCCTGCCAGTCCCTGGTAAGTCACCCAGGTCCCAGCTTGGAAGATCAAGTCAATCAAAGTCAGACACCAGGCCCAGATATTCACTTGGAAATTATTTGTTCCATATCTCCTACCTCAATGTTTTATTTGTGCATTTTGTATCTGTTTCATCACCCAAAACCCAGTTACCAGGCAGAAGGGTAAGGAGAAGTCTCTCCTTAGCTCTGTAACTACAGTATAGAGTGTTTTCCTTAAGCTAAGATCCAAACCTACCCCCCCACTTGGCTCAAGATGATGAATGCACTAATAGACCCTGTGCAGAATTACCTGTTTGGAACAACCACCCTGACCTAAAACTACAGCAGGCTTTTCTGCTTTCTTTGGCAGACCTTAAATCCAAAGGCTGTCTCCTTCTCACCTACCAAAGGTTATGCCCTTGGAGATGCCACATTTTACTGTGCAGTAAAGGATGTGCTCCAGGAGAGTGTGTTCATTTGGCACCTGAGCCCCAACAGCTCTCCTGAGGAGCAGAGATCGTGTGGCTGCTGTTCCTGCTGCCCCTGAGCACACCATGAGCCCAGAAACCTGCAAATCCCAGACACCTGCTTGTTCTTAGACAGGATTTAATGAAAAATGACTGTAAAGAGGGAAGCTGCACAGCAAGGGCCTCCCAGGAGGAAACAGATGCAACAGGGATGTAACTGTCTTTGCAGCTACAGAAGGTACTTCCATGGGTTGTGAGCAGAGCTGTACAAGCCTGGCATGCAGTTGCTTCTGCTCTGACTCCATGCTAAGAGGTGTTTGGCTCACATTCAACTTCATCTTTGCATAGGCAGACAAGCTCAGGTTTGTCTGTGCCCATCTGTGTAGACATGAGTATCATACTGGGACCAAAGTCACAGTCTAGTCCGTAAACAGCCTCCATCAAAGCAGAGCAAACCACATCAATTAAAGGAGGAGAGACTGAAGCCTTCACTAGAACTTACAGGGAGCTGAGTCAATAGGAATGCAGACATACACCTGCACTGCCAGTGTGGGCTGGCATGGGAAGCAGGAATATCACCAAACAAGAGCCACAGACTTCCCCAAAATTATACAGGACTGTTAAAAATAAAAGGCAAAAATGCCATGTTATCTTCTCTACATCCTGTCTCTCCCCAGCCCTACCCATTATGAAAACCAGAGCAGCACTGAAGAAGCACCTCCATATTTCAACAGAAATGGAACAACACTCTACTTCCCAGAGACTGAGGATCCAGGTCTGCAAATTCAGCTCTCTACACCTGTTAATCTATAACACAAGCTTCTTCCAAAAATACTCTCACAACACAGCCCTGAGAAGCTATTACAAGTGAGCAGGACTGGGAACTTGCTGGGTCATCACCTGTTCTTTGATACACAGACCCACAGCACTGTCCCCAATTAGAGCAGCATTGAGTTAAGCCTTGTTCTCCAGGTCTGGATCCTCCTTGCCAGACACCTACAAAAGACATGGCTGTTAACAGTTTTTGGACTGTGCCAGTCACCACTGCCTGTAGGTGGGAAAAGTGTTGTGCAAGGAAGGTTTTCATCAAGGACCTGTTTCCAGCAAATCCAGCTCTAACACGGACTGCCAGAGGGATTTCTCTCACAAACAAAATGCTGGGCTCCTCACAGCACAGCAGCCAGTGAGCTGAAAAGGGCCGTGGCACAGAGCCCTCCCTTACAGCACCACCATGGTGGCCTCAGCTCTGAGGGGGAGCCAATCAAGCAAACATGGTTTTCTTTCAACCTGGAAAGAGGACAGAAGCCAGCACTGCAGGAACCCACGGTGATGGGAGCCAGGGCAGCAGATGGGAGTTGGAGAATCTGGACAGCACAGAGGTCACTTCTCTTTCCTACAACAAAAGCCCAAATAAGCCACTCAATCCCCCCAAAAGAGCAGGTGCAGAGCCAAGTGCACATCATCACCACTCTGTGCTTCAGGTGGGTGGTTCATGTTACTGAGCTGCTGCATCTGGTAGGGGATGGGTGGATTATGCCATTGTAAGACAATCACAATTCTTCTATGACTTCAAAACCCTTTTTAGGGCTTTTTCAAGTTTCCAGGCCCTCCTCAGAGAGAGACCCAATTCTCAGACCTGGGTCCAAAACGTGCAAGGGCCCAAAAGGGACATTGATCCATAATCCCACTTTAGAGACTGGGGTTTGTTTTCTGCTCACATACTCCCTGCAGAAATAATATTGTTCATGTTCCCATCTGAGTCCTCATGAAGTTCCAGAGCAGTCAAGGGGGAAAGAATCAAGGCCTTCCTCTAATAGATATACAGCAGAAACTATGAAAGAACTTTGAGGGTTTTCCACTGAAGTGAGAACCATTTAAACATTTTTCAACTAAAAACATGTGACACACACTTATCTATAGTATTAGTTTCAGTTTCTTGAATGCTTCTAAGAGTATAAGTTTTTAAGCAGCACAGAACAATGCCCCAAATCTAAACTGCAGGTTGGATTTAAACAAAAAACCCTAAACTTTTCTAACACAAGCTACATTTCCAAGTTTTTCCAAGTTTACATCTGAAGCCTCCTGCTTCAGTAACATTTCCAGTTCTGAGATGCAAAATGTCATTAAATGTCTTGCTTTGACCCTCATACACAGAAGGGACACCAGAATACTGCACCACCAACATCCAAACAGTTTTGTGATAACAACAGAGCCTCAAAAGAGGCAGGGATTTTGTGACACTAACAGCATTTTACTCAAGCCTGCTTTACCCTTAGGACCTCTCTCAAATCTCATTCTTTGCGAACATCACAGTATGCCAGTGTAAACTGTTTGTTGAGGTAAGAGCCTCCATTCAAGGAGGTGTTGCTTCCAGGAAGCTGAAAAATGATTTCTGCTGAAGTCTTGCTTCTCCTCCAATACTTGTTCCATGCAGATGAATTTAGCTCTGCTGCACTAAGAAGATGCCCAGAAATCAGGGTTGCAGGGCAAAGTCAGCTGTGGGTAGAAGGCAACTTGGAGCCGATTAGATGAATGTTAAGAACAGGCTCATCATCTGGACCATTCCCTTGTTGGGAATTGCTCAACCAAGCACAACTGGCCTTGGAAACCAGGAAGAAGTGAAAGGATGAAAGCAGTAGCACAGGGCCAGCTGCAGTCTCTGGACATGGGAAGATGACCTGAGCCATCTACTGAAAAGTTGTGTCTACTGGCTGGTTTAATACATCAGCCCACTGCTGCTTGGATCATGGACAGACCAGGCTCTGCTCTTTCACCAGGTATGTTTTAGAGCCCATGTCACAAATTCCACACCCACTGCATCAAAGCCCCTGAAAAATCCAAACTGTGTAGTTATTAGAACTTCATTTAATAAAAAAAACCCTGGCATATATTTTACAGATTATGAGAGAGAATACTCCTTCCCATATGGCAGAAGGAGGTTTTCCGATGTACAAACTATTCCCAGGAAGTTATAAAGCCAAATACAGATTTCCTGGAAGAAAAAGTACTGCTCAAAATCAATATGTGCAGAACAGAGTCTACACAAACATATGTTATTGAGCACTGCAGGCAGCAAACCCTCCTGCTGGGCAGGGAGCTGGAGCCCTGATGACCAAAGTGCTTGTCCAGCTCTGCTCCTCTCAAGCAGAGCAACTTTGACAAGTCTTTTGTCTCTGTTTCTTCATCAGTTAAAAGCTATTTGGGACTGGGCTGAATCAGATTGGGAGGCAGAATTGCCACATCTGGTCTTGGAGGCAGCCAAGCCTAAAAGAAGTCGAAGGCTTCTGGCCCCATGGCTGGGTTTTATTAGAGCACTAAAAAGGTACAAACAGGACAAGATATCTCTAAATAGAGAAAAGGCAGGCATGTCACATGAAACAAATTAAATTAAAAGCCCAAAAGTATATCTCTCTCCCAGTGTCTAATGCCTCCTGGGATGAATGCTGCTCTCTGGTTTATTCCAACAACTTTTGGTGAGCTCCTGAGCAACACAAACCCCACAGCCTTTTCTAGGAAAGGCTTTCCATCTGTCCTCCCTGCAGCATCATGGCCAGTCTGTACCCCACAGCCAAGAGACCCTTCAGTGCCTGGAAGGCTGCAGTGCATGTTTTCACTCCCTCACTCCTGCCTGCTACCTCACACTTTCAGGGAGCCCAGCATCCATCGACATTCCTGGGAGAGCAGCAGTCTAGGGCTCAGTGGTGCTCTCATCCCAGATCCACCATCTACATGAGTACTGGAACACTTTATTACAAGCTATCAGCAGGGCAAGGCAGCAGCTGGGCAGGCTGGACACAGATGCACCAGTGCATCTCACACTTTTCCTTCTGTCTTACCACTGCTGCCCTGAGCTCTCCCTGTACCATCCTCAGGTCACCTCTCCTTGGGCAGGAACATCCCTCAAGGACTGGAGGTTGAGCTCCTTCCCATTCTGTGGAATTTGGAGGATAAAAGGAACTTACAAGGGGACAGGGCTTTTCCCATCCTTGAAGCTGTGAGCCACAGCTGGGCTCCAGGATTGCAGCACCAAGACTTTGACCTGTTGTCCTACGCAGTGATAGCATTTGAGGAAGCTCCCAGCTTAGTCAGCAAGTGATGCCAGGGTACAGCCTGCCAGGAATTCCCCAAGAAGGTTTCTCATAGTGCTGATTCACTGAGGTCTAATCCAGCTATGGGAACAGAGCAGTTTCAGCTACCTCCCAGTTTAACATTTTGGGAGGGGGAGGCATCTTGAAACAGGCCAGAACTGTTCTTGTTTTAGAAAGTTTGGATACCTTCTGTGCCTTTCCTGCTGCTGCCAACCAGTTGGGATTTGTTTTTCAATTACCAGGAAACACAAAACTACAATAAAACTCATTCCAGTTTGGGAGGGAAATCCTGAAAAAGAAAATCTTGAAAAAACCTTACAGCATGAGAAAACTTCCTCTTCACTTAAAAATCCATTCCTCTAAGCCAAAAATGAAGATGAGACTACATGAACATTTGTAACTCCCAGAGAGACTGACTATTTCCAGCAAAATCTACAGTCATATGCTGGAACATGAAATGACAGAAGAGAGGACAAAGGCTATCAAAGTAAGGAAATAAGACTCTGAATTTTCTAAGTAGTTGCTCATGTTGCTAAAGTCCAAATCCAACTGGGCTGTTCCCAGGCCAAGTGGTTACATTTTGGGTTGAAGCTGAGATGCTGGATCAGTCCAGTCAAAGATTTAATCTCTTTGAGCAATTTGCTGGTGGCACGTGTTAGAACAAGGGAGCAGCCTCGGGGCTGCTCTAGCTTCGTGTGGTCACTGTGGTCTTGACTCAGGGATTAGGACATGACAAAGTCGAGTTTTACCCCAACACGGGCAGCGTTCAAGGAAAAGCATTTCCAGCCTGTGTCATCAGCAGGAGGAACAATGGTGCAACAGCCTCTCCCTGCACTTCTCTCTGCAGGTCAGATAAAGCCAGCTTTAAAAATTCCGTCAGGGGCTTTAATGGCATGATTACACTGGAAAGTCTGGCTTTTGTGGCTACAATTTCCAAACAGGTCCAGCCTTCACCAGCAGCAACTAAGTTGCAAAGGAGTTCAGTGCACTGGATAGCAGGAAGTAAGAACAAGGACCAAACAAGGCAGCTGTAAGAATAGTAAGAGACTGGAAGGGAAAGAGAGAGCTCACTGAAGCAGCTCAACTTTCTCAAGTTATAATGAGGGTAAAACCCTGAAAGGGATCATGATGTAATCAAAAAATCAATAAAGATGGGAAAAAGGATGATTCTGCCATTAAGATATCTGGCGAAGTCCTGTTTCTCCGCCACAGATTTATTCTATGCTCTGGGCAAGTTACTGCTCTTACTTTTGCCTCTGTAAGCATAGGAAAAACAACAGGGTTACTTTTCTGTCCTTTTCTGAGAGTTAGTGAGGGAAGTACTGCCAATTTTACCAGGTAGGGAATTACCACCAGAATATTTCTCTTAGACTCAAAGGAAACACATACTAGAGAGACCTGCCTGTAAGAAGATAATATACATTGAAAGTTGTGTGCTCAAAGCTATGAGGTTGATTGAGTCCTGCCGATCCCATAAAACTAAAGCTTTGTTTACTGCTAGCTGGTTTTCTCCCTTTTTATGGAAAAAAATTAAAGGTTAGCAAGCTATGAAAAAGTCCCCAGGTGGTGAGGGTCAAGGGGAGGTATTTCTCAGCAGGGACACCAAAACAACTTGAGTTTCTATTTGTTTGCTTGTTTTAAACAAGTTAGTTCTGCATAAGATTAGTAAATAAAAAACCTACGTCCACCACCCCATAAATTGCAATAAGGTAATTAAGTCATAATATTTGTGATTCAATACACCCTATGCAAAGGGAAACATTAATGAATTTTACATAACAAGCAAGCAAAGAACATTACTTGCCAGATAGCCTCAGAAATTCATTAAACAGCCCTGTAAGAGACATGGCTGAAGTGCAGAGCACTAAAATGATAACAAAACCTATTAAGGAGCCTGTTTAATTAAACATATACTTGGTAGCACATCTGATACTTATACCAAGGTGTTCATGCTAAGACAAATAAAGTCTTCCTATTGCAGTACAGTCAAGGAGAACATAGTCAAATCTGTTCTTAAAACACAAAGATAACTCTGTGACTAAGCAGCCAAATACCACACTGTGGAAAATCTATACAAGCGCTGGGGGAATTGTGCATCTTTTCAGTAAAAGCCTAGATGAGATTTGCATGTGCTCCTGAGCCGGCTGACTGACACAGTTTGACTCAGAGTCATGCCAGAGGTATCTGTGGCATCGCTGGGGAGGATGGAAACAGCTCACACCAGGCTGCTCAAGTCTAAAAGGCCGCTCCTGAGGAACTCCTGAAACACCAGCAAACCCCAGGGGTGGGCCTGACCAAGGGGGGTGGTCCTTGCACCAGTGACTGAGAAGGAGGGAGACCTCGTGTCTCCCTAGGGCACTGTAGCCCTGCTCTGCATCCTCTTTCTCTCTCCTGCTTGTGTTGCATGAAACCCTGGAACCTCGTGCAGTACACGAGAGTTCCCATTTTAGGAGCAGTGGACACGCTAAGGGCGGCTCATACACGTATCTGTTACGCAGTGCTGCCTGTGAGGAACAAGCTCCCTGGAACACCCATCGCTCACTCCCTCAGCCATGACAGGGACAGAACCCTAAATATGTTCCAGTCAAACCACCCACGTGCTCCACATGCTCTGCAAAAACACAAAATACCATTTTGTATTCTTCACCAGAAGCACTGCTCTTCCTGTCCCATCCTTCTCCTGCTGCTTCTTTTTGTTGTTGATCACTACATACAGCACATGGCATCTTAGCTTATTACAAGCTTAATCATCATCTCACCAGTATTTTGGGGACATTTTGTTGCAACTGACCCACCAACATCCAAGCCTATACAATATTCTCAGAATATGCAATTTCAATTAAAACCAGTCTCATCCCACCTCCTACCCATGGGTACAGAGAGTCATCATCTGTCAGCTGAATCAGCTTGTGCTGGAGTCCCCTTATTTCTTGTTTGGCATCCACAAACTCCTCTCATGCTGCTGAGCTTTCTGGTCAACACTTTGGGCTGTAGGGTTTTGACACAGGTTTAACAGATCTCAGAGCTATCAGCAGACCTCACTAACAGACTGTGCTTCCCTCCTACTTGGCCCTGTTCTAGTGCTCCTGGACTTTAGTACCATGAGATTGAGACTCCTCAGTCTGCAATTCCCCTGCTCACCTGGGCAGCCTCCTCTTATTATCCTCTACAAGCTTCTTTGTACCAGCACTTTACAAAGGGAGAGGACCAGAAGCCACCTGGAGAAATAACTCGTTTCCTTTTCTTAAAACTTCCCCACAAGGCAACAGCTTCATCAGCTCTCAGTTCTTGCATTTTGAAAACTCCAAGTCCCTTACAGCTTATCTAACAGTTTTTCACAATCTAACAGACCTGTGAGGAAACAAGTATCCAAATAATTCACAGGTCAGGATCCAGCCACTAGTGATGTCTTTGGGCAGGAGCATTCCCTGCTCTCACGTTCTCTGCCTCTGCACCAGAAACATACAACACCTCTGTCTTTAAGTCTAAGTACATGAGCTGAAATTGTAGAGTTTCCTGAAGCACTTCAAACAAAAGCATGGTCAGAGAAGCTTTGATCTCCCATTAACCCGGGCAGGCACTCAGGAACAACAGACCTATTACTTGAACAACTCAGGCAAGGAGTCCCAAAGCAAGCACCAAAGGGATGGAATTGCACTTGAGAAAGGGCTGAGAACTACAGGGGAAGGTAGAGCTGTTTCCCCAGATACAGATAAAATAACCAGTCAATAAAAAACAGATCACTTGTTCACTCATCATCACCTTTAACTCAGGAGGTTCTCAGGGTGATGCTGCTTCCAAACAACACCCAGGACAACATCACATGCCTCAAGGCAGATGTCATTACTTATCAAGTTCTCAATAAAAATACTCTTGAGAGATGCCTTCACAGCTTGGCCATAGCCTTAAAAGACACACGTAGGCCCACAGTTCCAAACTGTTTAGGGTCTATCACTCTAACACAGAAGAAAAATAAAAACAGTGGAAACCTACCGCACATTTGAGAAGTCAGGCGTGTTCTCCCTCCTCTCCCCTTCTCATGCTTGCAAAGTGACAGAGCTTCCTAAACAAAGAAACTCTAAAGCTGTTCAACCAGCCCAGCTCTATCTTAATTTCAGAGAGCTGTTCTTCCCCAATCTGACTCGGATCTGAGTTCTTCCCCTGGTCTTCAAGCCGCCAAATCAGAGGTAACAGTTACCACCTGCCACAGCAATTAGTGCATCCCCGCGCTGGGATGGAGCAGTCAACCCACAGCGACCCCTCCTTCACCAGGTGGCCGAGGTCACGAAATTATCCGTCTTTATGCCAGGCTTTATTTCAAGCGCGGCTTTATCACTAATTCTGTGCTGTTCTGCAACAGAGCAACGCAAGAAACAAAGAGGAGGGTGAAAAGTCTGAATAAGAGCAGTGCCGAGAGAATCCCTGCATTTCAAAAGCCTGCATAAATGGTTATTTGCAAAGCTAAGGGCTCCAAGTACCCTATTCATATGCATTGCAGACAACCCTATTTAGTTGTACCTGGGCCTAGGGTCTCCACACAGGAGAGCAGGGGAAGCCTGACCTTCCCTACCGTTACTGAAAGCATGCATGGCATGCTTCTTTCTCCTGGCATCTACAGCCGAAAGCTGGGTGCTGGTAGGCAATGCCTGGCAATGAAAGATGTGAGGGCGTCTGCCCCAGATTTTGCAGAGCAGCTCAGCTCACTCACCCATAGTTTGTCCCCTTCTCTCTGGCAAAGCCAGGATTCACGTCTCCTTGGGTTCACGTGTCCTGAGCCATCTATTGTCACTGCTTCTCCCTAGTCACTGTTCTGAAAGGAAGGGAACATTCCATGCAGTGGTTTTTAACACTAGAGTGTGGGTGCAGACTGTAAGGAACACCAGGTTGACCCCACTCAACTGAGGAGTAAAATTTTTAAGAGTAACAGAAGCTGGAAAGCAGAGAAATCCAGGTGAGGTTAGCCTAGCAACTTGGGGAAACCTCTTTCCCAAACATCAGTTGCCATTTTCTTTGAAGCCAGCCCTTAATTGAAGGGATCCTACAATGATTCTGTTCTTCAATTCAGTACAGTCATTTTATCAGACAAGTCATCAAAAAGTCCTGAGAGTCCAGAGCATTGCCGGGTAATAGTCCCCTGCATTATCAGAACTGTCCATCTTCTCATCACCCACACTGATGCAAAGGTAATTGAATAATGAAAGCAATGCAAATTGCCCACAGGTTGTTCCTATCTCTGCTTTCAATTTCCTCCTCAAAGGCTGATTGAGGAATGTCTCACCTGTCTCCTGGTGCCAAAAAGGAATTTTGTCTAGAAGACATTGTCCAGGAGAGCTGCATTTCACCCTTTCCTCTGCAGGGTGCAAGTGCTGGGTTTCCCAGGAAGGTGGGATGGATTTTCCCTCCAGCACTCCCAACCCTAATGCTCTGCATTTCTCTCGCTCTCTTTTGTCTTGCAGATTGCCCTTTCAGACTGTTTGATCTAAAGGTTTTGAGGTAACTGAAGTGCCCTGTGGAAGGGGCAGCTCAAAATGAAGCATTTTCTCCCGGTTCCACACTTACATTTCCATCAGTTTCACTAAGAACACAAGTCCATCAAAGTGACATTAGGCTGCAATCAGAGTTTTGCTCAGAGTTGGCAAAACACATTTTGGAAACCAAAACTTACAAGTTCTGATAGTTTCTCCCACTTGAATCAGAGGAAGGAAAAAGAAAAAAAATATCATTCACCTACTGATGACCAGGGGACAGAAAAGAAACTCTGGAGACAACCAGGCTCCAGATGATGGATGTTTTCCAGGGCCACTGTCTATCCCAAGCTCATGGGAGTTGTAGTTTAATCTAAGTTTCCCCTGAAATTCTGTTAACGTAATTCAACAGTACAATCATCTCTGAGTGTGTTACCACCAGCGATGCACTCAGCAGCAATGCTTTCTGGTTATTTGCAAAAATGCAACTGTAATTTTCAATTTGAAGAGCCAGCATTACAATATAAATTACTTCCTAGCACATTCATTGAGTAAGAAACAGCAAAAACCCATTCCAGAACATGTGCACGTTTGTTTCTAATTAATTCTGACAGAGCTGGTTGGGCTGAAAAGGCAGAAATGTGTTTAGTTCTCAGAGCAAGGAACTGTTTGGCCAAGGCATAGCACTGAGACCAGGATCAAGGGCTGACTATTTCACTGGACACATAATCCTAGGCTGCTTTGTCTCAGGACTGGGCAGAGAAACAGGGCCCTCAGGTGCTTCTGAAGGCACTGATGGCAAGGGAGCATCTCAGAACAGAGAGAAAAGTAGAGGTAAAAAGTGATGTACAGAAGCAATGCCGTTCTGACAAAAGCTATGGGTGAAAAAATCCCTGACCTGAGCAATTTGCATTCCAAACAGTCCAGCTTTAAGAGATGAAAACCACAACATCTTACTTCCCAAAACTCTTGATGAAAAGAAAACAATTGCACTGGAAAAAAAAATGCAGGGGGAATTTTGACACAGGCATCATTGTTTTTAAAGGCTGGTGCATAGATAAGAGCACTTTGGTCTTTCACAATAAGCAGATGACCGTCTTTCCCCATAAGCCCTCAGAAACATGGCTTCTTGCCAATTATAACTCTCATCCCTATTTGTGCTTTTTTCACCCTTTTTTCTGTGCCCCCACAATGGTGTTTCATTGGGAAAATACCCTACAGCTGCCAAAGAACAGAGTGTCTCTCCACGACCAAAGTACCAACCATAATCCTTAAGACATTTTGCTCATTTTTCTCTGCACCAAAACTTCAGCCTGTTTCTCTCTTCTTGTTTAAGGAAAAACAATCCATCAAGCTCCCTCTCTTCCTCCTGTGGCTGATGGTTTGGGAATCTAATTTCCATTTCAATAGTTCCCGTGGACTTACACAAAGCCATGAGGGAGCATTTTAGTCCTCTACTCAGCCCTTCAACAGGTACAAATTTCTTGTGGGACAGGGGGAAATAAAGGATTAAAAGCTCTATTAGCACATCTTGTTCAGCATCACAGGATACTGCAGTTCCTTCCCACCCAGAAGGGACCAGAGAAATCAATTACTGTGAAACAGTTTGTATTTGATAAAAGATCAGCTTTTTCAGGGAAAAAAAATGCAGATTCAAGTTCTACTCTGCAAAATTCTCAAAAATTGCAATTTTTTACAGGATTCTCAAATTTATAATATGTCATCCTTTTTTTTACAATCTCTTACCAACCCCAAGTATGTCTGGAGCTATCAACTGAAGATTTTGTTCAGCTTTCAAGTGTCCAAAACTACAGAAGCTTCTTAACATTAATGATATTGTCCCACACAGGAGGACACCCTGGTTGGGCTGTAAATGACTGTTTCTGCCAACACAGCTCCAAAGGAGTGTCTGCTCAGTCTACTCAGATGTGAATCTTTTTTACAAGAGAAAAGCAGTAGCAGTGTGCCTGAAGGGTTCTTAGGTTTGGGATAATAAGTTCAGAACAGTGAAGAGGATCAATCTATTATAATTATTTTTCATTAAATGTCTGATGAGGAAGACAGAAACAAACATAATTTTCTGGACACGTGTCTGGTTGAAGATGAATGTCTCATAGCAGCAGCCCTTAGCCAATATTTGCCTTCTTTTAGATAACAAGTCATAGCTCCTTCTCTCCAGCAATCACCTGGGCTGTTTAGTTGTTGAATTTGCTGTGCATTTGACAGGCTCCAGCCTTCCACTTTGTCTGGACTCTTTCTGAATGTGTTCACCCCATGAGTCTTTTTGTCCAACTAAGCATAAGCTTCAGAAATCAGCTTGAAAGGCTGAGCTCTTGAGCTTTTTCTCAAGTATTTCTCAGTGATGAGGTAAGAAAATTGAGTCTACAGACCACGGTAAGCAGGTTCTTTTCACTGCCTCTCAGCTGGGCCAGTGGGACCTGCTGTCTCACCTCAATACTAAACTTTATGTTCACTAGAGGGGTCGGGTAGCAGAAGATATGGGAGCCATGAGCAAGCAAACACTTAAATTCCTACTTGGGATCAACCAAATGATGGCAGATAGCTGTTTACACACTTCGCTCGTGTCTCAAGCCCATGGGTGAGATGTTCTTGCCTCTCATGTGTTCAGGTTACTTCAAGGGCCAAATGCCACCTACAATTCACCTCCTAGGGATAGTGGATGAAGTGCAGATGCTTCTGGATACTGACCCTTTGGCCTCTGGAGTAAGCCTTCAGTAAATCCTTTGATAATGAGCTGATAAATAATAGGTCACTCCAGCAGAAGACCAGCTGATCCAGCTGTCTGGAGAAGCCCTGAGAAGGTCAGTGGAAAAGCTGACAACGTATCTCATAGATAAGAACAGAGATCAAGCAGCCATTCTGTGTCTGTGGAGCAGCAGATTTTCAACCCAGAGTGAATGAAGACTAAATTTTCAATCCCATTATCAATTGTAACATTATTCATGATGGGGTTTTTTCCATACCTCAAGGTATTTGCCTCACAGACTGTTGCTGCTCATGTTCTGAGCGAGCCACCACCTCACATGAGTGTTGACCACTCCTTTGCAACACAAGAACCCTGGAAAGCAACCAGGTGACCTGTAAAGGACCCTGGAAAGCACCCTGACCTAGCTTCTACATTTCTGCAGCACTGGCAGAATTCACCTTCAATCAGACAGCAAAGAGCTCTAATACTGAGCAGGGGAAAGGGAGCAACAAAGCACCAGTGTTGGAAGAAAGACTGTCTTCATTCAGTAATCATTCCTCCAGTCACACCTTCCAGCTAACTACCTGGAGCACACTGTGGAAAAGTCTGTCACTTCCCAGCTACAGTATCTTGCAACATCTGCTGTACTGTTTGTGCCAAGCTTCCTAGAGGTGTAATATTGCTTTTCCTTATTATTTGGAAATGTGGTTGCCATATTAAAGCAAATCCCTCAGTTCAGAGACATCTTTAATCAGTGATGACAACTTCTTTCAGAAAGGAAGAGCTGTAAAGTATAGTGACACATAACTGTCTGCAGCTCATTTTGGAGGATTGGTACCTGTGAATGTTTTCCATAACAGATCCAGGCTTGTGGCTAAGGATTGCTGTCTGAAGTTCAGGACACACAAGTCTCCAGGTCAAGCCATGTGCACTGACTCAAGAAGCAAGTTAATTCTACTAATTGCCTCTTTCACAACTACAAGAAAGGAGACAGAAGAGTTTGCTGAGGCTCACAGAAAATCAGAAGAGAGGATTCCTACTCCCCATCTTCTGATTATAGTTTATCCCAGGAAGATAACAGGCATCAGGTTAATGGCATCATGCAGAATAAAATAAGGAAGAAAATAACTGCTTGTGGTCACCACAAAGCTATTAATTCACATCTCCCCTCCCAATGAATGTGTTATTATCATGCAGCCATGATGCATGGAGAGAAGCATCCACCATAAGAGGTATATTGAAGAAACAATTAGTTGACCATGTATCTGCTTTTAATTTATTAAATGGGTGGATATACTGAAGGGAAAACACAGCAGTTCAAGGGATATCTAATGTAAGAGTAGCAGTCTTTCAACACCAGACCAAGTGGGAATATAAGATTTGCCATAAAAGCTTTTCATATCCAAATCCTTCCTCCTGCACAAGTCAGAATCTGTGTCTGAGGGAAAGCATTCTTATCCCACAGATCTTCCAGTGATGTGGGAAGTAGGATTATGTGGGAATCCGTCCCAAGTGTTGCAGGTGATGGGCAGGTTGAGGTTACCATTACTCTGGATCAACACATGTAAAATGTAGATCTTTGGAGGTAGCAGCAGTATCTCATTGTGACACCCCAGCACAGAAGAATTCTGCAGCTGATGTTCTCTTTGGTCAATCTGAAAGCAAATCATCTCAGTTTTGGATGGAAAGTTCTATAAACTGGTGTGCAGATAAGTTTAGCAAATCATCATTACAGAACAAAATGTTCTCTAAAGACATTTTTGAGTCATGATAATATATACAACTCCTGGGTGGTAATCTAGACTTGCCTCAAAATCAAATTCAAAACATGATTGGAAGCAAGAGATCATTACTACAGCCAGCTCTCCCTGAAGAAGTGTTGTGTATCTTTAGCTGATTCACGGTTCTCAGAGGGAACCACATCCCCACCCATCTGGTAAAGAGAAAGAAGGGGAAATGGGTTCACCTCAAGCAACAGCCAATTCAGAGCAGAGTTTCCTGCAAAGGCCAACACCTGCTACGCTGGCTCAGGACAGCCTAGTAAAGGAGAACATCACATTGAGTAGTTCTTTATTGGAACAGAAATGGCATTTTCTTGGTTTCAGTCAGCAGGTGACAGGTGACATCTCATAATGCAAGAGCTCTGCTGTTAGCACATCAGTGTAGAGGTGACAGGAAGTGGAGGATCCCCCTTGACCTGGCAGGGCACATACAAGTTAATAACCACATGTTAAGAACCCATCTTCTCCTCTGTGATGACACTGTGGACAGTCCAGGCTGCAGGAACAAGCCTTGACAGAGGAGTTGGGCAGTGCCTAAAAAGCTGGAATTACTTTCCCAACACCAGGTCAGCTCCAATGCATTCCCTACATTAGAAGCCCCAACTTAGGTAAGCTAGGGATAATTTCAGGATCTTATTTACAATTAGGGTACAGATCTGTTTCTTTACATTTTACTTACACAGAATAGTGATTGTAATAATATAGACAACATTTAAGATCTCCAAAGGAAGAAATTGCCTGACAAAATGCAAAAAAAAGAAACTAAGTTTAGGAGCAGAACACATTCTGGTTTTACAATAATTAAGTCACACAACACCCATTATCTGGGTGAATGAATTATGTTTCACAAGGGATCACAAGAACATTTTCTTCAGCTGTGATTCAAATTGTTCACATCTCCCCAATTTCACAAGTCCAGTTAATCCAGTCCAGAATCTCAAGCAACACAAGAGCACTCTTCTGTGACTCTGTGGGAAAAACAATTTTTATTTCCGTAACAATAAGATTCTTCAGCTTTGATTTGTCTCCACAATGGTCAGAAAAGCTTCAAAGGAACATGGTGTGAATTATTACTTCGACAAGGACCTGTGCCCTGTGAGCTGTGTGTAGTACACCCAATAGAGCTCCTCTGGGGATACAGCACACAAATACAACAGGGGCTGGGGGAGTCACCCAAATCCCTTCATTTGGGAAGAAACAAGAGAGCAGAAACTCCCAGCAACAACAGTTGTCTCATTTTACCCTTCAGTGGCAAAGTGGGATCTCCAAAAAGTCACAGACAAAAGTCACTCCCAGCCATGGCCAGAACACCCCTTATACTCCACCTCTGAGGCACAGAGCACGTGGGGAAGGATTTTGCTATAAACCTCTGAAGGTTGGTAAGAGCTTTCAACCTCCACTGTTTGCAATCGTAGGTGAATTTAGGAGACTTTCAAGAAAGAGGGAAACTATGTTTTATTTGCCATCAGCTTGAGAAAAGCTCAGCAAGGGAAGAGAGGGGAGCAGGAAGGATTAGTACAAACCAGTGCTGAATTACAAGTACACACCATGGGTGAGAGGAAGGTTCTTGCACTGCAGCCCTGTGCAGACCTTTCTAGGAGGGCCAGTCCCCTTTGAATAGCTCTGTCCATCCCCCTGGACAGCAACAGCTGTCAGAAGCTGCCACACTCAGCTAAATGTCCCTGTGCATTTACTGGCCCTTTGGGAGCAAACAAGCAGGAACAGCAAATGAGTGGAGTGATGTGGCAGTGCCTCTCCAAGGAAATCTCTGCTCCCTCCCTTGAGGCAGCTGCCCCAGGGCAAGACATACAGCTTTGCTTAGCTGGGCTGGCCTCCCATAGGACAAGGCTGCAGCAATCCAGTTTACACTCGAGGTTTGCAGCCTTACCAGAGAGGAGGCTTCCCTTTCACACATGGGCTCTTGACATGGCACATTCCCTCTCCAGCAGCTGCTCCTCACCCCTTGATCATCCCACCTCCTTTACCACCCCTGCTTTTATGGCATTTTCTTCTCTCCCTTCTCATAACACTTACTTATCTAAACTGAGCATTTTTCTTCCCTTAGTCTGGCTCCTATTCTCAGAGGAGCCATTTTCCCCTGTCTATTGTTGATGGTTATTATTTCTGCTCTGTAAATGCATCTATCATGGTCTTTGCTTCTAAGAAGTGAGCAATTACAATTTCCTCATATTTTTCAGGGAATATGTTAGCAAGAATTCTGTAAAAGAATGGTTTCTCTTTTTGTCCTGGAAGGTTGCAAGCCCCACAGCAGATTATTAATTCCAGCAGAAAACACTAAAACTATTTGCAGCTTAAAAAGCAAACAACAAACAAACCCACAAACCCCCATACATCCTTTTCTGAGGTTGGAGAGAAGCTCCTGCCTGGCCAGCCTGCTGAGTTACGAAATACACCACATCCCATGGCTGAAATGCTAATTAATTTTGCAACTAATGAGCTGGTGATAAGTCATTTACCACACTGGAGATTTGAAGGAAGGCACAGCTTTGATGCACAGTGTCACCTTCCCCAGTGGGCAGACAGGATATCCCCAAGGCCACATGCTCTTGTTTTGCTGGGCTGCTAGTTGAGGAAGTGTTTCACACCAAGATGAGTCTTTCCAAAGAATCACCTCTCCATAGAGACCTCTCAAGGGTCAGGGATCAGGAAGGGCTGGCAGTTCCCTACAGGATGAGGGGTCAAGGAGGATAATTCAGCAAGGCAGAGCTGGCCAGCCAGGGCCCCATCCCACAGGACATAAGTGAGACCAGCAGCCAAGTCAGGAGATGGCAGCCAGGGCTGACCCAGAGTGCAGAGCATTTGTGGTGATATGGCAGGTCAGGCAGGAACTCAAAGTGCAGGTCAGTCAGCTCCAGTGACAGTAACCACGGTCAGACACAGTCTGGTGGTCACCAGGCAGGTCAGACGTCAAACTGGGAAGTTGGTCCACAGATCAGGGTCCCAGTCTGAGGTCCATGGCCAGGCACAGGCATGGCTGCATGGGGTGGGAGACAGGTACACCACAGCTCAGGGAGCAATGGAAAATCACAGACTGAGTTTAAATGGAGCCCCCGAGCAAGAGAGTGAGTGGAGGCCCCATGACAGGTTCATCAGGGTAATTACACGCAGAGCCCTGACACTTCATCTCTGCAGCCCAGGCCGGTGTCATGGCCAGCCCACAGACCCCACGCCATCTAAGTACAAATGTTCATACCAGGGAGCCCAGAGGTTACAGATGGATTTTGCCATTGTTCCTTTTAGTCTTCACAATAGGCATAAAGGTACCTTGTCCTTTCCCTAGGAAATAAGAGGGATGATATTTTATATTACAGAGCAGCCTGTGTCTTTGGCATCTGAAGAAGGTGAACCAGGAACTGCTTTTCCTCCCCACATGCTGATGTGCCTCAGGGCAGGGAAAAGCAGCTGCAGGAGCAGCAGGGCACCTCCCAGGGCATCAGCACAGCAGCTCGGAGGCAAAGAGAAACAAAGATGCAGGAAGTGATTATACCTTCTGATAACAGAGCTGCAGAGCAGGGTAAGCACTTGGTTATTTGAGTTTGTCGCTGAGCGTGGGGCTTTCATTAGATACAAACAACCTAAACCCAACAGCACAACTGGTGGCAGTTGTTCCTATCAGCAAGGGAAGTTAAATAATCTCCTCTGATGGATACTGCCAAAGTGGAACATGGGGGATAAGAGAGACAGTAGCATTAGAGAGGCTGGAAATTGGCAAAGACAACTGTGCATATAGAGAGGCTCCCTCATAGCTCAGGAACTGTGCAGTGTTTCAGGAGCATCATGGAATGCTCCTTTCTGGGTGACATTTAACTCAGTCTTCAGACCCCAGACAAGAATGCACTCTGCAGTAACTGGTGATGTCCAATAATCAAAACCAGCAAAAGATTTCCATTCTCTTGCTGAGCTGTATCCCTGCCACGGTACTCTCTGACCCTGGGTCAGAACGTACAAGCTTACAATCAGAAAGATTTAATGAAAAGCATGCAACTGCCAGAGATCCTGCTGCCAGGGAAGGAGGGGGAAGAGAGAGAGAGAGAGGAAAAATATAACTACTGGCTTATAAAGAAAAAAGCATGTGCACTTCCCAGCAGAGGATACAGTCTTTTAAGCCATCCCACTTGGGGGAGCTTCCCCTAACTCTCTTCTTTTAAGGCAAAAGATAAACAGATCATGGGGCCAGTATAAGGGCTGTGCAGCTGCACAAGTCTCTTGGAAGGTCCCTTTTGTATTGCCTTGGCTTGTTCTTCAGGCTCAGAGGGAAGGTTAAGTTGAAGTCACCTGCTCTCTGATCCCCTGTGTAAGCAGATCCGGCGGCAAAAGCACACTTGAGCCACCGCAGAGGGAGAAGCAGGTTCTGCCAGGTACAGGATTTATGAAGTTAGTCTTTTTGAAGTGAAAAAATAAAGGAAAAACTCCTGCAGTTTTACTTTCAGAAAAACAGTTCTGGGAATACGCATTTCCCTGACACAAGTTCCATTTAGACGTGACATTAAGCAGTGCTCAAAAACCCCTCTGAGGAGCTGTCAGACCTGCTGACACCAATATGTGGAAAGTAGAGAGTCTGGCTTCCCATTCTGAGAAACCCAACAGCCAGCATTTCTCCTGTGTGTTGGTTGTGCTCAAGACCAAATAGGGCAATGAAACATGCCCACACCTTGCAGCACAGAGCTTCTTTATCATCATCAGTTCCTACCTCAGCCCAGTCCAGTGCTTGCCCAGCTCTCTCCATCTACCTATTGGTTTGTAGGCAGCTGAATTTTCTCAAGAAATACAACTTGTCAAATATTACCCTTCCAAATTCCCACTGTAGTGCCTTTCCCTAGACCTCCCCTTTGTCTTATGGCCCTTCTTCTGCATGGCAGCCTCACTCCTCCCCAGAGGTCCTCTTTCCTCAGAGGATACTTCTCTGAGCAAGCTGAGACCTCCCCATACTGCTTATGTAGTCAGAGAGGGCCTTAAGCCAATAATCTGAGACTGAAAACAATGTAGTGTTTATCAGGAGTTCAGTCATCCCTGGGATGTTCTAGAAAGCTCTGTTTTTGCTGATGCATCTTCTGTGGGACTAGAAAAGCTAACAATATTTTCTCCAGGCCTAAGTATATCAGAAAGCCTGCATCAACCATATGAGTCCACTGCCCACCCCGTCTCCAACATAAACTATGAGTTGACACCTAGGAAAGAGGACAACCAGCACAGAAACATGTGGTACTTCCTTTCCCAAACCCAAGTTATATACTTAGCCTTCAACCATTTTGAGCTGACAAGACCTGTTCTGGCCTTAGAGGGTTTGTCTATTTAGTGGTCCCTAACAAATCTTGCTTTCAAACCCTACTGTCTTCCTTTGAACACAAGAACACCTTGCACCCACAATACCCTTCGATGAGAAATTCTCCAGGTCCATGACATGGTACATCCAGGACCAGCTCCCTTCATTATTTGAAATCTGACCCCACTGTCCTGCTGGCCTCCAATTCTTGCATGGGAAAAGGTAGGAACAGCCAGTCCCTTTCCATTCACTTCATGCAGCTCCAGATTTTGTCACATTCTCCCCCAAATAATTTATTTTCCAGGCTGAAGTGTCCCAGACTGCTCCATTGCTTCTTTTCTGGGAGCTTCCATGTCTGGACTCAGAAGGTCACGCACAGCAGAATGGGATGGGGTTTGGTGCTTTCCCATTTTTGGGGTGGGAAGACATCATATTCCACCCCTCTGGCTGGGCTCTGTTCTTCAGAAGTGAATTTGACTTGAACTGTCACCAGGCTTTTACAAAAGGAAAGAAAACACACACAAACATTCCTCTTTTACAATCACTTTTCCTTCATTTGAAATCCAAGGGAAAACTTTGAAAGCAAAACTACTGCTCTTCTAAAACCACAAGGTCCCCTCCTCAGAAGGGCCAGACATAAAATTATGCCTCAGACATGGGGCTTTAAATTCCTCATCCTATTACCCAAACCTTTGACTTCCAGCATTTCTCCATTTCTCTGAGGGTGTCATAGGTTCTCCCTGATCTCACAATCTGTTGGATTGATCTCAGAGAAGGGCACTTCTCAAATACCATTTGGTCAATACAACAGCACTCAGCAGCAGCACCTACATAGCTGCACGTTGAGATGCATTTTATCATCCCCTGCTCAGCCTGGAGGAATTCACTGGCTGCCCAGAGGATCAACATGTCCATAGTGCTGTGGTGCTTTGATATTAGATTACAACACTGAGTGCCTTTAAAATTATTATTTTTGTATTTCTAGATTTTAAGAAGTAGGAACATTCAGTTTGGTCTCCTGCATAAGTGTTCTTGGATTTCATCTGGTGTCCCAGATTTCTTCTGGCTGGAATAGCAAGACATAGTTTCTTCAGAGGCTTCAAGTGATAGAACCACCACTGCATCCCTTGGTAATTTGGTGCCACAACTTATTCAACTGTTGCTGTTCAGTTACTGTTAAAACCACGTACTTTATAGTTTACATCTATCTAACTTTAATTTCTAGCTGCTGGCTCACATTGCACTTTCATCTGTTTTTCATCCCCACACAGGCATCACTTTACCCCGTGAAATTCATCCCTGCCTTTTAGGCTGACACAGCAAATGAGACTCAACAGTTTTGGCCAGGAAGGAAAGCATCCTGCATCCTGCTGCATGTGTAAGGGTGCCACTGAATTCAGACAATCAAGTCTAAAAGTAACATCTGCTTTGTAATTAAGGTTTGCTTAGAGCTGTAAGACCCCATCTCAGGATAAGCAACATCCCCCCAGCACCCTGTTTTTGGAGCTTTCTGAAAGGGTGGCCTGAAGCAGCCACTCAGCAAGGCTGGCAGCTGTTGACTACTTTTAGCATTGCTGTTGAATTACTGCCATCATCAACCAAAGTTATGAATAGAAGGGAGTCCAATGAAAGACAGCAAGTGCCATCAAAGTTGCAGAGAAAGTTTTGCAACCCTTCCCCAAGGGGAGACATATGTGGGCAGGGGTGAGCACACGTTCCCCCCCAGCAGCTCTGAACTACATGGCTTTGCTGCCATCCATGACCCTGCCCCTGCTCCTGTGCTTGAGAAACAACAGCACATTTACCCCTTACCTAAGAATCTGGGCCAAGCTTGAGGCTGGCTTCTCCAGCTGCAAGGTCTCTTGTCCCATGGCACAGGCTGTCTGTAGGCTGATGCAGGGCCCAAAAGAGCCAGCTGGGACCAAACTGCAAACAGAGAATTTTGAGAATGTTGAGTCCCATGGGCCTGGCAAGGGCCTAAAGAGGCAGAAAAGGAGAATCCAGCTCTTCCTGTGAGCTGTGGTACCACTGTCCATCTCCAGGACAGTGATGCTGTTCTCAATCACAGCGGGAAAACATAGTTGTTAACAGCAGCACCATGAACAGTCTGTCCCCCCCCAGTAATGACACGATGGAGGAGGCATCTGGTGCAGCCAAGCACCAATTGAAATTAAGATAATTTCAACACTGTGGGCTGTAAATTGTGTCAGAGCTGCTTGTGTCAGATAACCCTGGCCAGGACCTGCCCAGAAGGTCCCTGCAGCTCCATAGCAGTTCCCTGAAGCAGCAGCTCTGCAGCAGGTCCTTGGACACAAGCAATGGATTGCCACAGTGTTAGAAAAACAGCTGCCAGGCTTTGCTCTCCCAGTCACAGCCTCGACAGAAGCCACGTGGGCAAGATGAGGCTTGGCTAAAAGAGCATGTCTGAGTGTTGAGATTAGGAATTTCCCCACTCCAGGCCAGTGGAGGAACATAGAGCAAAGGGGAACCAGCCCCCCACATTTAACTGCGTTGTTGATAGAACAAATCTATTTTCCTTCTGTCTGTCGTCAAGATCTGGAGGATTTTTTTTCCA
The DNA here is from genome assembly GCA_013397135.1 of Pachyramphus minor. Classification (NCBI taxonomy): domain Eukaryota; kingdom Metazoa; phylum Chordata; class Aves; order Passeriformes; family Tyrannidae; genus Pachyramphus; species Pachyramphus minor. Next base: position 576,923 of record VYXB01002933.1, read on the forward strand.
CAAGAAAACTGACAATGGGATATGTACATGAGATATAGGGAGAAGATCACTCCCTTGCTGTGCCAATTAGTCTCTCACAAATGACACTCCCTCTTATTAATTCCAGGTACTTCTTAGTGTAGAAGAGATTCCAGACAGGACTGATGCTTGGACAGCTGGGACTCGCCCCCGCAGCCCAGAGCCAGGACAAAGCCAGTCCTCCAGGTAGACTGTGCGTCACAGCTTAGGAAAATTCCTGCTTTCTCTTGTGCCTGAGGCATGTGCACACACACGTCCCAGATCCAGCTGCAAAGCAAACCTGCTCTAGTTTGGACTTGGAATTAGCAGGCACAGGAAAAAGGCTGAAATCTGACTCCAACCCTCCATTATTGATTTGGCCCAAGTGTTCCGCTTTCCATGCCTTGAAACCTTTTCTCCCCCCTTACACACATGCAGCCCCCTCAGCCATGGGATCACCAAGCAGTATTCACCAACTAATCTAAATAAGCACCCTGTGTTTCCCAGACTACCAGGACGGAAAACCTGTCTGACAGCCCAAGTTCCTGCAGGAAGCATGATGAGGTGCTAAGAAAATAATTGTGCTTACATATTCTTTGGGCTGAAACAGCTGCTTTTGTAGCTGGATGGGTTTTTGGCTGGTAGTCTGCTCTCCCTACAAGTTGTCTCTACAAGACACTCCATTTACTTTCTGCTCCATAGCAAGTCCCTGCAGGAGAGCAAAGAAACTGGGATTATACATATACAACAGAGCCCAGCCAAAACACACAACCCAAATTCCCAGACAAAGTACAAGACAAATATAAGCATCACAAAGGAACAAACATAATATGGGCTTAAGTCTTGCATGAGCCATCTGTAAATGTGATCTAACACCAAAGCTGCACCTTCCACCCTGGCAAATTCCATAAATACAAGGTCTGCAACACATCAGATCTCTGAAAGAGAGGCAGGAGGCATCAGGGATTTAGGAAGAGGCTTTAGAGTTTCAACATCACCTTGAATGACGCAGAACCACTCACTCAAATGGTGGTTGGTGCACAGATGTAAAATGAATGGGTTCTCTGAGTCCCAACCCAGTTCTGCACAACTGGAGCTACAGGGCTCCAGGTTTTTAGTTGGGAAGGGAGGAAGTTAAAAGAAAACTGTCTGAACTTCGCTCCCCCTGTATGTCTGAGACAGGCACACAGTGGCCCCTAACACCATCAGAGCATCTGATGTGTGAGTGATGCTATCAGGGTACTTCCAGCTGTACTACCTGCCACAGGTGAGCCAACAGCAGATTAAAGAAGGAATAAAGGAAAGAAACAACACTGCCCAGCCATGGCCAGATGGACAATCTTCTATTCTTAGTTTTCCCAAAACAGTTTTCTGGATCCTAGCACAACACTCCAAATAATAAATTTCATTCATAAGATTAACAAATCTAGAGGCTGCCTTCCACTCATGTAGGATTTAACACAATACTTTCTAGTAAAACTCTCAGTGTGAAAACCTTGACTATTTAAGCAGACGTGGTCTTCACAGGTTCCTTCTCTGCTCAGGAGGAGCCTGAGACTTCAGTTGCTGAGCAGACACACCATGTCCCACTCACCAGAGGGGAAATCCCACCGAATCCAGCTGCATTGTCAGCCCAGCAGGAAGCATAAATCTCACAGGAAAGGCTATTCTAGTGATGTTTTCAGGATAGTTTTGCAGATCAGAGACACTTTGGATCAAAGCCAAGGCAGAGCTGGCCAGCACCTCCAAGGTGGGGGATAGGTGGAAAATCTCCACAATGATAGAAAAAAATAGAGGTAGGCACTTTTTCTGAAGTTCCAGTTATTCATGAAGGCAGTGGGAAGTTTTCCTCTCTCCCTAAAATGTTGCATTTCTTTTGGCAGTGGGGAAAAAGAACTCTCTTCCCATCACACAGGCATATTTCACTACTAATGAAGTGAAAGAGTTTACAAAAACTGAAAAGGAAAAAAATATTCTGCCACAACTGTCATGATTTATAATAAGTATTTTTTGGTATTTGCCATGAATAGGAAAAATCCAACCAACTCCACATCACACAGTCGATGCTTCTTCAGGAAACAACCGTCAGTGCCACAAGGACATTTTCTGTCCTGTTGGCAGGGGGGCTGTGAGCTGCAGACAGCAGCTCAACCAGCTCTATTCAAGTGCTTTGCTGAGCTGGTGTCTAAGTGAGGAAATGCTAAGGGAAGCCTGGAGCCAGAGCATTTCCCATGAGACAGTGAATCAAGACCTTCCTCCCTCCTGTGAGTCAGTGTCACAGGAGGCAAACTGCAGATGGCTTCTGGCTGGCTGAAGCTGCAGCTATGGCACTGTGAGCCTGGCTCCTCTGGATGTGTGCATGGAGACAGAAAGGAAGCAGGACAGGAGACCTGCTGGGGAGGCCCCATGTTGCAGCTGCTTCTGTTTTAAAGCCTGGCTGGCATCAGTCGTGCTGAAGAGGTATCAGAGGGGTAGCAGGCACCTCTGGCCTGTGCTTCATGCACAGAAGCAGAAGAGAACATGAAAGAACAAATCAAAAGACTCAGAGCAAAGACCAAGCTAAGAGTTAGGAAGAGAAACACATTCTGGGTCACAATGAATGAGCAAAGCACACAAAAACCATGCAATTACCCGCTGCAGAAGAGACGGCAGGATCACCTCATTTCCTGCAATGCACAGATCCCTTGAGAAAATGCAGCTTTTCTGCCATTCCATCCTGCTTCAGAGCTTTTCTTTCACGGCTCCCCTTAGCCTCCTGACTCTGATTCTCTCCACCCAGGTCTCCTCTGTCCATGAACAGAGCACAGACACTACTGAAGAGCAAAACAGCTCGTGTGCTTCTGAGAAGCCCACACTCCTCTCTAGTCACTAAAACACCACAAACCAACAAGAAATGGTGATTTCATGAGAGAAAAAAACAGAGTGGGGAAAAAGGAAGATGGTTTATAAAACCAGCCAAGTATTAGAAAGTAACGTTGTTGCATTCACACATAACACAAAGCCTCTCGTTCTGTGTGACCACATCAGAGTTTGAAAGGATTACTAACAGCCTCTGCATGGGTTTGCTGCCCACACCCCTTCAGCAAAGGGTACCCACAGCTAAGAGAACACGTGTCTCCCTCTTGCTTACTTATTTGGAGCTTCTGTTTGGAAATTCAAACTCAGAATACTGAGAGAGGCTATTTCCAAATACTTCTTAGGTGGTTATTCACACACTTGCAATATTCTGTAAGCATTTGTCATTGCTGCTTATCTTAGCAAGCCCTGTTTGCAAAGCAGAGGTGAAGGAATGGTGCAAGGACAAGCTGTTCACATCCCACCTTAAAACAGGTCCCACTGTTTTGTAGCATGGCTGAAGCACATAGACAACCTCTTCCTAAAAGGTTCCAGGGACAGACACCACAAGCCCCCCAGGCAATCTACCTATCCCTTCCTTATCCTTCCCTACTTAACAAAGCCTTCCCCCTTCCAAAGTTTCATGCTGTAACAGCCATAACAGCCTGCCTGAAAGCAGGGAAATGTGATGAAACATCAGAAAGAAACGAATGTGTGCAAGGAAACCCTGCAATTTCAACCCACCTCACACAGTCAGACTGAAGAATAGGAGGTAAAACCTCAGCTCTGGTGAGAACCGCAGGAGTCTGGAAAACAATTCAAGAGCTGCTTCAGGTACTGCACTGAGAAGGTGCAACCTCCACCCCAGGATGGAGAGGGCACAAACTGAATATAAAAAAATCCTTGGAAAATAAAACCATGAAGAACTGTAAGTTTTCATCAATTCCCACTGCAGGGCCAACTTCTGTGAATAGCCCTCATAAACACACTTGAGACACTCCTTGTTTTCCTCCTTAACTTCAGGAGTTCCCCTCCAGCTGTGAGCTACCCACCTGCTAGTGTGCTTTCACACAAGCAGTTTCATCAGTGGCAAACAGCAGTGAATGAATTGCACTCAAAAGCATGGTCTCTATTTCTTCAGGCCCCAGGATTGAGTAAACCAGTGTGGCTTAATCTAACAGTGTTGGAGGGGCCAGTCTGGATTGCACTGTGACTCTGTACACTGATGTTTCCAGCACTGGAGGTGCCTCCATGAGCCAGTTCAATTCACTGAACTGACAGAAAACTAACAGTACAAAAAAACCTCTGCAGCAGTGATGGGCTCAGCCATCTTCCCTTGCTGCATTCACCTAGTGCACATGAAACTATAGCAATGATGTGTCCAAATCAGGTATTTTGAGCTGAAGGAGCAAATTTTGTGCACACTAAACTGACTTTGCTGGGCCCATGAGCCACTTTTCCTGACTGTCCCCTTATCCATCTGAATATCTTTTGTGGTTTAGAACAATCCCTTTTTCTCTGTGCATGCCCAGCACAAGAGGCTCCCACCTCTGAGGGGAGGGCTCCACACTTCACAACAACCAGCAGCAGCAAAGCCCTATCTCTGTGTGAAAGTGGTCACTCCTACCTCTCTGCTGGATGGAGACCTTTTCTTCCTCACACAGGAGATAAGCAACAGGATCTGTGCAAGCCACGTTCCCTGCAAGGCAAAGCAGCAGCAGGTAAGGCCAGTGGACACTCCTTACAAGGAAGTGTAACATTCCCTTGTTCACGCACTGGGAGCAACCGTAGCCACCCTAAAGGGTGGGGGAGAGATAGTGCTGCCTCAGATAACGGAGGAAACCAAGAAATACGTGGATTCATTCACAAACCAGGCTCAAAAGGACAGGGGATAGGTCTACTGACCCACCTGCAATGGCAACTGAAAGAAGTGACAGAAAGCCACAGGAAACATCAATCCCTGCTCCCCCCAGTCCTCCAAAAACTTGCACTGAGATAGAAGTCACACCTTTTCGGTCCCAAACCAGTATTGTTCCATTAGGCCCTACTGTCTCTGGCCTGTGGATGAAAAGCATTTCTGGGTAAAAAAACAAGGACACTGCTAAGTCTTCCTTACAGTTTCAAGTTAAAATGAGGAAGGCAGCCCAAGGTCCTTGTCACAGTCACCACAGTATTACATCAGCCACAATGCTACAATTCCAATGACAGGCTATCATGAAAGTTAAATAAGGAGGCTGAATCAAATATGTGATACTCCCAAAAGATAACCTGAAGTTTAATTTAAAAAAAAAAGGAAAAAAAAGAAAAGGAAACAAAAAAGGGAGAAAGAAGTGCTCTACTCCTTTCTGTAGTTATTTTTAATCCAGGGTGGACTGTGTCGTCCTGGAACTGAGTCAAATGAAAAGGAGACATTCAAAGCACTTTGCTCTCCCTCTGCTGCCCCTCTGCTCTGTGTCAGTCATCACTTCTGGGTTTGTAAACGCTTAGTGGGATTTGCACAGGCAAGTCAGGCTCCTCCATTTACTGCCATACAACAAATATATTCCGGTAAATGGCTGTTCTCCTGCCAATGCCTTCTGTTTTCCAACTCATTACATTTTCTTTAGAGACTTTCTTTCAGACAAGTGGATAACCAGAGCCTTGGGTCGACTCCATATGTGGATCCTGCCTCTCAGCAGTGCCAGTTAATTCTTTGCAGAAGTCCTGCTCGTATAGGAAGCAGGTACAAAACCTCTCCTTCCCACGCCAGACCCAGTTTATTTGCTCCTGTTTCCGCTCCCTTTTCACCATCCGTCAGCCCACAAAGCACTGACTGCTTCTCTGCCCGAGGCTCTCCCCAGCCGCCTCCCTGCCTTTCCTGCTGGGCTTTCCCAAGCCGATAGCCAAGGAAACCTGCCCACACCTAGGCAGGCTGGGGCTGTGCCTTTGTTTTGGGCAGTGACGTGTGCTCGGGGTGGAGGTCACCATTGTTTCAGCTCCCTGATTCCACAAAGGAGTGTGAATAATTTCTTACAGCTGCAGTAAATGAAGAGTGGCAGCTACACCCAACCTGTAACATTATACACCATTGGTTTTCCTCTTACCTGCCAAAGACAGGGTTTCTTCCTTTTACCATGGGAAGGTGCCTGGGTTGCAATGTCACCTGGGCAGAAGCCACTAACTTCACTGGGATTGCTCTCAAACATGTGGACTATACTGAAGCACAGACAGGGTCACCCTGCCCTGAGCCAGGCCTAAGAACTCCTGGGGCTGTTTGGATCAGAAAACAGAGCCAGACTCCCTCTCTCACATAGCATCAGGTCTCCCTTCATAAGGAAGGGATACGGTGGATAAAGCAGCTGCAATCTGTGGCGTTCAAACAAAGCAGTTCCAAAGCACTAACAGAAAAATACAACGGTGCTGTGCAAAGCAGATGCATTTGCACAGAAATGAAGTACCTCTCATTGAGCCCATGAAAGGTATTTCTTGCAAAGAAGTTGCACAAGAATCAGTCTGAAATTCTCTAATTTGTCTCAAGAGGTTCCCAGCTCTTAAGGTGCTCTTTGACTTCAAGAGTGCAATCACACACCAACCTTTGGCTTCTTCTAGCATCTTATATTGAAGAAAAAACAGCAGGAAACATCCCCCATTCCCCTTCCCCCCTCCCTCCCTCTCTCATGTAGCATGAAGATTATGTACAAGAACTAAAACATTACAGCAAGAAGCCTTATTTTGCAGAAGATAATCTCATTTTTCGTATTCAGTGCAACATTAAACCCATCCTCCCAAAACTGAGCTGTGCCAAGGCTTGTGAGCTTGGAGTGAAATTATCACCAACAGAAATGTTTCCCTGCCCCAGCAAAAAATGAGGAGCAGTGGAAAACACAAACAAAATGACACAAGTGGTGAAAAGTAAAAGGAGGTGGTTTAGTCACATCCCATCTCGATATGCAGTGTTTAGCAACCAGGGTGAGGAAATGGGTTTTCCTTTTAAGCAAGGGTGGGCCAGATCCTTGGCTGGAATAAATTCAGTGCTGCCCTGCTGAAATCAGTGGATTGTTGCTCATTCACAGCAGCTCAGGATCTGGCACATGGTTTTATCCTGACAGTATCACAGTAATGTAATTCTAAATTAAAATCATGTGGAGATGCTGTTTTGATACAATATTGTTCAATACTAAATATACCAAACTGAACTGAACTAAAATAAACCTGAAATGGGAGAGAGTAAAAGGAATGCCTCTCTATTGCAATGCAGACTCAGAGGCTAGAAAAAATTACAGGACAATTTGATGAAATCTCTTGAAGCATTCTCACTGACTAGTTAGTCTCTTCATTCTGGAAGGTTTCAGGGTTTAACATATTTCCTCATGCTCACTAAGAGCTCACTGTAACTCCTGCAGCCAAAAGCACCAAGGATGCCAAGCACAGCTACACGAACTGGCAGAGAAGTGACTGTAATGGTGACACTCTCACTAGCCCCCAGTGGCACAGGTGGCCAAGAGGGGCCTGCCAGGCTTGAAGCTGGTGAGTCCTGCACAGCATCCCAGTGCCAACTCAACTGTTGCAACCAGCTGAGAGAAACTAAAGGATACTCTTCAGCTGCAGAGACGGAAACAGCACCCTGGGAACCCCTTGAGCATCACAGCAAGCAGGCAGGGGAGACATTGCACCCACTTGTGCAACTCTGTCTCACTTAGTCACACTTAGGTGGATGTGAGCTGGATTATTGCAGCCATGCTCCAAGTAGGGAGTGATAGATTTCTCACAGAGCTCCCCCAGGCACTCTCCTCCCAGTTGCTGCTCTCCCTCCTGGGTCTGTCCTCCCCACCGCAGCAGTGACCTACAGATCTGCCTTGCCCTGTCTGGCCAAACCCCAATTCCCCCTGGTCCCGAGCAACCAGGTCTCTCAACCTCTCTCAGGATCAGCCAGGATGATGCTAATTCCCTGCTGAAGTGGGTGGCAGTCTTTATTATGCTTCAGGTCTGAGAAATCTCACCAGTGCACCAAGAACCACAGGGCTCCTTCCTAATTACACAGCAGAGCACTGCATGGTTCATGTCAGCAGCTCCCCGGCCCCCTCACCTCCCTCCTTGCTGTGTGTGACACAACAAATCCGAGTGGAAGTGATTAGCAGGTTGCAACCACAGCCTCCCGCTCCCCAGCACCATTAACAAACCGGGCACCAGGAGCGCACCAGTGGCAGCAGCCGGAGCCTGTTGGATCACGCTGCTCCTCGGCATTGCAACATCGGAAGTTGCACTTTAAAACCCATCGCCTGTGTTGCTCTCGGATTTCCCAATGAAGGCTGGTGGAGGAGGATGGAGAACCCGGGCTGAGAACATTAATATATGCATTTTTAAATTCCCAGGGGTGGTTTGAAAATTAGAACTCGCTCTGGGGCCCCTTCTGTTTTTGTTTTTCCCTTCTCTCCTCTCTTTCCTTTTGGTCTGATTAACTTTGGTGACTGGCTTGCTCAATTTTATCAGGTTGGGCCTGATGAATCATTCATCTCCAGCAAGCAACAGTGAGAGATTGCAGGCCAGGCAGGATCTGTGTTGCAGTAACCAAAAACAGCAAAAAAACCACTCCCACCAAGAGAGAGGGAATGGGGACAGGGAAAAAAGAGACAGTGGGCCAAGAGCACTCATGGACAGATTTCCAGTGTCTGGTCTCAGACAACTAGCAGCACATTCATTTGTAAGACTGCCAGACCTCCTAGGAAACTAAAAGGCTGCTGTTATTTATAAAGCTAGATGTAGCTGTTCTGCCTGTGTGCAAGACTGGCTCATTATATTTATAGGTACCTGTCCCATTCACCTACTTCTCAGCTCTCATTCCCATAAATCTACGAGGCTGGCAAGGATCTGCCTTCAAACACTGAGATACCTCTCCTTTCCGAGCAGGGCCATTTGGAAGTGTCTGTCACCACTGCAGGGCTCAGCAGCATGTACACATAAATATGTACCTGAAAGCCTCACATTTCTGTCAGTGTACAGAAAGACAGATTCAAGGATTTGTCTTCCACCTGGAGAGCACCAGATTCTGCATTCCATTTGTAAAAAGCTCCCAGTAAATCTTAACCACAAAAGTTTGATTTAATGATGGTTTAAAACTGTCAGCTGGCTTCAGTAGACAAGATATACAAGTCAGTGCCATCAATTCTGGCAGCCTGGAATCCAAGCCCCCCTCAAGAAAAATAAAATCAGCCCTCCTAGATTTTATGCCTGAACCTCAAACAATCTGCGCATAAATCAAACCCAGAGTTCCCCTGATCAGGCATGAAGAGCTTTGCAAACACAGCCCTTTAGCAAAGCTGGGCATGTGGGTAAGCAAAGGCAGTTCCCCACAAATTGCACTGGGGACAGGAAAAGCAAGAGATTTGGCCTTTCCAGTTTGTGGGTGTTCACACACAAACACAAGAGAACTTCTCTATTTTGAAGGTGAAAGACTTATTTCTCGAAATCAACAAAGACAAAAAAAAGTACACTATATCTCACTCTTGAGGCCATTTGGGCTCACTCCTGCCAACCAGAAGCCTTGCCTGAATGTAGACACAGAAACTGAGGCAAACTGCTGCTTCCAGTTGCCCATATGTTCACAAACTTTCAAACAGAACCAGTCCCAGATTTCCTAGATGCCTCAATTTGTGCCGTCATTTTGGGCTAGAAATGACTAAATCAGATCTAAAACTTCATGCAATTGTCCAGGCCTGGCTCCCTCGAGCAGCCACACTGCCGTGGTGAGAAGCATTTTGGCTCCCTGCAAGTTGCAACAGCGGACAGGTCTTGAGAGGTGTCTCTAAGAGCCCCTCAGAGGAAGAAACACAATCCAAGAGCAGATACCATTTTCCCTGCTTAATCTTTGGAAGGATTCCCTCTCTCTCAGTCATGAATTAAAAGTCACCCAGAGAAAAATGTTTGCCCTTATGCAATGTATTTCAGGGACTGATTTTTTAAACATTTGATGTAGCATAAATTTGAACCCTTAAAAACAAAACAAAAAAACCCCAAACAAATAAACAATAAACCCACACACCGAAAAGCCAAGAAAAAAGGACAAAGAAAGGTGCTCCCATAGCTGAGAGCATACCTGACCCCACGTGTCTATCCAAGAAAAGCCAACAGTGAAAAACTGAGAGGGAAAGAGGCTGAGATCTGTGAGGCTGGATCTGGCAGGAATTTTTACAGCTTAGTTTGAGTGTGTGATCCAAGGCTGTATTGGAGTGAGCAGGTGTCTCTCCCTATAGAAGAGGCGGCCACAAAAATTGTAACCAAAATTTACATTTCTCTATTAAAAGTCACCATATACATAATTTACTAATAATCATCTCAAAAGACTCCCAACCAGTTCTACTAGGAACCCAAATAATACAGCTTTGGGTTAAGGGTGTGAGATAGATGAAGCAAAGCTGACTCAAGCTGAGTGAAATACAATAAATACAGAGCAGACCTGATTTTTCCCTTGCTGCTGCACACAATATTTGCAAGCAATTACACTGGCTGCAGCAGTTTAACATGCAGGAGAATATCAAGATCCTTTGTGCATTACTTGCACATCTAGTTATGAAAGTTCAGTTCATAAAATGAAAAGGAAACTGCATTTTTAAAACAAATTTATGCCCACTTCAGGAGCAAATGGAAATTAATAAATACATTAAGGCTCTTTTCTCTATGGACTTCCATCTCAGATGGTTGTTTGCACCTTTGCTAGGATTACCAGCAGCTCACAGTTTTCTCCTGTATGATCATCATAGATTTTACTTAATCACTTCTACCTTTTAATCCCTAACTATGGATGATTTATGGCACGTTCTTTAAAAACCTTCAGCCTCAGTGTAAGGCAGTAAGGAATCCATGTTCTCTGGTAGGGTAAGGCCACAAACAGCTGACCTCAGAGGAATGCAATGCCACCATGTGTCCTAGGAGAACGGGAAGACAACAGCCCCTCTGGGAAAGGATGAAGAAAATAATCCATGAGAAGGTTATTTTGTTACCTGAACCTGACCATCTCTCAGGTGTCTTAGAAGATACCCGGGGACTTCTCTGGCAAAAAAGACACGTAGGACTGACAAGATGGGTACTGTGAACTCACAGCCCAGAGCTCAGATTGCAGTGAGGTAAATTAAACAGTGACCTACAGCCACCATTACCTGAGTGCTGATCAGTAACCAGGGTCAGTTCCAAGAACCTACTCACTGTCTCCAAAGCAAGCACAGTCTTCAGAAGAATCCTCTTTCAAGAGGAAACTACCTTTTCTTCCCACTACCCCCATCCTGGAAGGAACACTGCACAGACCCTGGAGTCTGCTAATGTTGATGTATCAGGCTCAGCTTTGCAAGAGGACTTTAACAATCACCAGGACACCTTATTTTTCAGTTCTGAAGTGCCCCAAGAAGAGACATCTCAAAAAAAAAAAAAAAAAAGGGAAGAAAGAACAAAAAAGAAAAAAGGAAAAGGAAGGGCTGGAATGTAGTCTGCTCCCAAAATTCTGACCAACACTGAGCCCTGATGAAGGTAAATCTAAAACACCACAAACACTTCCATTTTTACAGTCTGGGGAAGAGACAAAAGAATTTCTCTGTCAGGGTCTCAGCAACAGAGCTGAGCAATGGATGACAGAGAGCAGCTCTCCAAGCCATTTGGGGAACATCCCACAGAGTCTGAAAGCAGCATTTACAATGCTGTTTTGCAACTGGGAGAAGAATCACAGTATGATCCAGTAATCAAGGAAAGCAGTCAGATTCATAGAATATTTTTTAACCCATAATAAATTATAGTTTCCTAAACTTTATTGCGGTCACAGAGTCAGAACAAAAATCGATAAAAAATAGAGTTATTATGCACAGAAAATTTTGAAAAATGTCACTAAATACTCAGGGGGAAAACAGTGAGTGCCATTTTAATGAAAACCAAGCTTACGGATTGCTGGTTTCTGAAAGCAGTCTGGTAAATGGTTTTGTTTTCCAATAAGCAAAACAAATACTGGAACAGACCCATAGTCCTTTCTCTTCTCTTGCTCCAAACCTCTCCACTTTTCAAAGTAGAATAAAGGATGACTCTCCTCCGATTTTAAAACCAGTAAATGGTTTCCAAACGTACTGGGAGCCAGAAGGGAGTTAGGACAGCAGAAGAAGGTCAGGAGACCCTGATGTACACTGGAGATTGCAATGAATGGACAACAAAAAGCAAAACCTGCTCCCAACAAACCAGACTGGGAAAGTGCCTGAAGATGGGGCTTATCATGCCACAACTTGAAACTCCCCAAGCAACGCACACACCCATGTCTCTACATGAAAGCAATGAGATGGGAAGGAAGCACAGCTGGGGTTTGGTGCTGCTCAAGCCCCATGCAATTACAGGCAAGAGTAAACATCTTATTCAAGGATGAGCAATCATCCCTCAAGGGAAACCCCTGGGGCTTCCAGCCCTCCCAGGAAGGTCACAAATGGGTACAGGAAACAAGCGGAGACTTGCACAAAGGGGATGAGCTAAACCTCACTGCCCATGAGTAAGGAACTGAACAGACAGGTCCATGTGCTCCAGCACTGGGCACAGATTTCAGAACAAACACACGGGAAGCTGTGGCATCACTGAACCTTTTATTTCTGAAGCTCCACAGGTATTATTTAATCTTCCTTCCCAACACAGCAATTGCCATAAAATCTCCAGTTTGGCAAGAGCACCTAATTTAGTGCTCCTGACAGAAGTCTTTCTTCCATGGTAGGAAGAGGGGGTATCGTGAAGTTGGCAGCAGATCTGTTCCTTATGGAGGCAGGGGAACCTCAAATTGTACCTAACCTCTGGTCTCCCTTAACACATATACATGCCCATTACACAAACTTCAACATCTCCCAAACAAGCCATGGCTTGCAAGGATAGTCTTTAAATCTCTTTTTTACCTTCAGTGCCATCTATTCAGTGCAGCCAAGTTTACAGCCTTGCCAATGCCATTTCCCGTTCATTAAAGCCTAACCAGGAATGAGCTGTACAGTGTCTGATCCAAGAAATTCATACTCTGAAGACTTACTCACTGGTGGCTATTGAGAGCACTTCTGCAGGGCTGTGGGGGCTCCCAGGAGACAAGCATATGCATTCCTCTGTAGTCACATCCCTGATGCCATCCCACACAACCAGGTGGCTTTCAGCAGGCCCAGAAGTCTTTCCTCCATGGAGGAAGAGGTGGTATCATGAAGTTGGCAGCAGAACTGTTCCTCACAGATGCAGGGGATCCTGAAAATACACCCAAACTCTGGTCAGTCCTCCCTTAACATATCCTTACACAAGCTTCAACAGACACCTCAAGAACTAGGACAGGTAACATACATGAGCACACAACATCAAATTACCAAAGGCCTAAGGAAAAGTCTATTGAACTCCTTCAGCAGGCTCAGGAGGGGACAACTGACAGCTCATTTGTTGCCATAAGTACTTGTTTCTCAGATGCCAGGGCCAGTCAATGCCAGCTAATTAATCTCACAGAAAAAAAAATGAAACCATCTGGCTGCACAGCAACTGCTCTTCCTGCCTGGGCTCAGAAACCCACATGGCAGATCGTGGAGAGGCCACATCAAACAAGGAAGTATGGCAAGGACAAACTCCTTGCTACTGTCATACAGCCCAAGTAACTGCCTGGGAAGCCCAGGCAGCCACACAGCCTGTAGATATTTCCCTCCTTTGCCCCGTGTCCTGCTGCATGGGAAGATCCTCCCTCGCTCAGATGTGGCAGCAAGGTGCCTCATGCCTTGGTGGCGTGAGCCAGGAGGCCAGAGCGGAGCACAGCAGGAGCAGGGCTGACAGCACCGAGGTGAACAGGGGCACCCCAGCTGCCTCCAGCCCACCATGCTGATCCTCATGTCTGAACTCTGGCTTCTCTTCCTCTGCTGGTTTCCTGGCCTCTAGGGCAGGAGGAAGAGGGAGTTTCCTGCCCTGCAGAGCCACAGTTTGACAGAAGCAGCTGCAGCTTTCACAGCCCTGGGATGGCCACCATGAGCCCTTGGCTTTGCCCCCGAGCAGCCAAAGTCACATCCCTGAGCCGAGGTGCAGCCCTAGGACTGGGCTCACAAGGATGACAGATAATTACCAGTAATCAGTTGTACTGTGAGCAGGAAAACCAGTGGAGGAAACAAGCCTTTCCTGGCAGTGCCCCAGGTAAATTGAATCAGAAACAAGTTTTGAGGGATGTGCAGACCAGTGGCCACTGAGGGACCTTCAGAAATGCTGCTGCTTCCCTTACATTGCTGCACATATCCACTATACAAAGGCTTCACATATTGGTCATATAAACAACAGTCAGGGCAGCAGTAAGACAATCAAATCAATAGTTCACTTCTAACATAGCATTTGGTAAAGGCTTTTCCCTTGCTATCCAAAGCACAGCCTATTACCAAAGCAGGCTCAGAGTTATTCTTTATTGACTTTTTTCATTACTAATGATGACAAAACCAAAGTGAGGATACTAAGAAGTCAACACATAAAAAACTACAAAAATTCCCCAAAGGAACCACAAATCATACTCCATGAAAATCTGGTAGGATAAATAGAGCTGCTGCACCACACGGGCAGTTCATGCCAGTTGCAACCTCATCCCTACGGTTTGCAAAGGTCTTCCCCCAAAACAGGTCTTAGTATATGGCTCATGTTACAGTCTGACTGGGAAAGGAGAGGGGAAGCTGCTCCCTCTCATGCCTCCTCCTGTGTGAGGGAGCTGGATTTCCCTTTGGTTTTCACCAAATGGCAGAGTTAAACTCAGCTCAAGGTAGGTAGATACAGGCAGAGCTTTATTTCAAGCATGTCTCAGTTGCTCAGTGAGCACTACCTGGCTGTTCCTCATGATCCCCAACCTGTGCAACTGCCCCAGGTTTCCACAGATATCACAGATGTGTCCTGCTTGGCAGGGCCCTGGGCTCAGGGAGTGATGCAGAAGGGACAAGTGCACTCTACTGCACTTCTTGAAGCCTGGGCAGGCAGAAATGAGCCACCGGGGCTGGGAAACCCCAGGAGACTCCAGGGAAATGCACCAAATTGCACAAAGCTGTTTGAAAAGAGCCACAGCTCAGCAACCTGCAGCCAGGCAAAAATTATCCTAAATCCCTTACCTTCAGTGAGCCAGGGACCACTCCATACCTGTCACCTCCAAGAGAGAGCTCATTTTCAGCACTCAAGCCCCCAGGTGAACTTCCAAGTGCTGCAGCCTTGCAAGGCCTCCGAAGTATTCAGCTGCCCAGGGAAAAGGCTCAATGTGAGAACATTAAAATAAACCCCCAAAGCTATGACAGCAAAATCATCATCAGGTACATGGCAATGAGGATGGAGAAGCCTCCTGTTGCTCACAGATACAGACAGAGAGCATTGCCTGTGTGTTGCGTTACAGGTCTTCGTTCTGGAGCTGACAGGGCAGCAGGGTGAAATTTCCTCTTATTTACTTACATTCTTGAGTCCTTTTGGGTACCTGTTCCCCAAGAGCTCCTTTGCTGATCAAGTAAAGTTTCAGTTAATGAGACTATTTTTAGCACCCACTGCTGGGAGAAGTTGAACCTTTCTAAAAAAGCCTCCTCGACACTGTAACGAGCACATTATTGCCGAGGGGGAGGAAAGAAGAAAGCTGGGGGTGGGCCTGTAACTAGGTCAGCATCAATCTCTCTCTGACACCTATAGCCTTGTTTTATGGGAAGCATGTGGATAATAAATGGTGATTACGGAAAGTGGAGGGGAAGAGACAATCCTGAGAAATTTATAGATAGGAGAGAATTCACATTAATAGGAGATAATACGGAACTGCAAAACTGTTATAAAAAAAGGCATTAGAAAAGCTCTGTAATTGGGGTTATTAAACACAACTACACCAGGGTTTTTTTCCTTTCTGGGTGCATGTCACTGTGATGGATGTCACTTTCAATGGTGATAATAACAGTAAAATATCCGTGTTAAAGCCAAGTACATTAACTTCTATATTGCTGTAATTTACTGCTTTATGAGTTCCCATCCTTCAGGAGCCAGACAAAATGCTCTTCCTTACGATGTCGATAACCGCGCACACATTTTGCAGGAAGAAGTGTTTCTTTAAATATCTATCATATGTTAAAGAATTCTTCTAACTTTCCATTACTCTTGTCAGGAAAGACAGGGAGCAGGAGGAAGGGGTAAGCTATTCATATTGGTAACATACATCATGAGCTGGATTTGCCATTGCTCTGTCTCCTGTGTCTGTCTCATCCACAGCTGCCTTTCTGGCCAAACATAGAAGAGATTAGTTTGCTACATGGAAGAGGCAGAATGGACTGGACAGTAGCTACTATTTTTTAAAAACTACACATGCATCAATATGACATCAAAGGTAACAGTAAGTGTCATTCACTTGCCAACAAAAACAATAAAAACAAAGGATTCTCCTGACCTAAAGTGTGGTTCAATAACAGGAAAGTGGAGGCCCCATCTCTCAAAGTTAAAGCACCTAAGCAGGAACATCATTGCTTTGAGTTATAAATATAACAAGCCAAATCTCAATTTTTTTCTGTCTGTTCCTCATTGCAGAAGCTGAACGACTGCTAAAGGAACAAAAACGTGGTTATTCACAGGCTGGAAGTAGAAATCTCAGTAGCATCAACAACACAAGTCCTAGGTCAGGCTTAGGCTCCATAAGGAAGCAGGGAAGAGACTGGCTGAGGGCTGAGCCTTTGGCTCCAGCAACAGGAGAGCTACAGTCTGCTCTCACTGTGCAGCTCAATGCCCTGGGGCAAGTCACTCCTTTCAGTACTGCTTCCAAAAAGTGAATGCCTCCAGCTAAGGACTATGACTGAACAGGGACAAGCACAATGAGGCCTTGAGGGACTGCAGCAAGAATCCTTCCTGCTTCAAGATAAACTAGTTCTGAGGTGGTGTGGAGCTCTAAAGCAAACCAAACCACCCGTATGAAGGGCAAAAGCACTCTTAGAGAATCTACTTCAAAACCACACAGAAGAGGGCTTGATACCACTGTGATTTCAAAAATGGAGTGGGCATTTGGAGGCTGAGCTATAGCAGGTTCTAATGCTATAAAAAAAAAAAAAAACCACAAAAGAAAATTTTCCTTCTTCCTGCAGTAGAGACCATATGTGCAACAATGCAGTCACTCACAGGACCTCTTAGCCAACAGCCCATGTCTGTAAAAGCAATGAGACCTCACACCTCCTTCCAGCCACGGTATTCCCGAGGCCCAAAGGGTTTGTAGGGCTCTGAATGCGAAGATAGTTCTGCTCACACTCAGTTGGGCTCCCGAAATCAATAAGTTCACTTTCAGGATCAGGCACTGAGAAGTGCAATCATTTCCAAGCTGCACTTTCAAATTGCAAATTACAGAATGGCTTCAATGTTAAGAAAGAATTAGATGACTCCAGTTTTTTTCCAAAACAAAGTGCTGCAGTGTGGCACTACTGAACACTATCCCACCCAAATGGAATTTCATACTTCATTCAGGCTTAAACATTTTATTTTTATTCCACATGTGCAGCTGATTAATTGAGGATTCAATCATTTATGCCCTACTATGTACTGGTTTGGAGTTTTTATCTCTTCACAGAAACTGTATTTGACCGAAGTGACTCTTACCTACACACATACAAAAGTCTTTAGCTGGTACCTCGGAAGTGAGACAAAGCAAACAGGAGAATTCTCTCCTTCCTTAACCCTGGAGCTAGATGAGCTCACACCTACTGAAGACCCTGCCTTGTCTTTCCTTGTTCCTCGCTGTGTGAGCCAGATTCTGACCTTCCAACCTTTGTTTCCTCTATAAAAGGTAGAGAGGTCTTTCTGTTGGCTTCTCTGGTGTTATCCACCCCAGCTCTGCAGCACTAGACCTAACCTGGCAGGTACCAGATACCTACCACCTCCCTGCCTTCTATTGTTGCTTCCACAATGGTTTGTCTGCTGAGAAAATATTTACTTTGCATTTGAGAAAAGGTCATTGACTGGTGGTGTAAACCACTCTCCCCTGAGACAACAGGAATGGGATTCAGACTCTGAAACAGAAAATCAGCCTGGAGTCTTTTTCCTGCTCCCCTGTTCCCTCCCACATCCCATTCCGAGGGCATAAAAAGGCTCTCAGTGGCTCCAAGCCCAAAGAAAGGAGGACATATTTCATGTCCCTCATGAAATCTACCTCCACTGATCCCTTGTTCAGCAGGAACCAGGGCTTGCCCTAATTAGAGCTGAGGTGGGTAACAAAACAGAAAGATTCATTTCCTGTAGCAGCACAGGGCTGGCAGGAGCAGTTCCCTATCCCAGCATTCTTTCTGAGGACAGTCCTCCAAGGGGGCACAAGCAAACACGTGAACTGGAGCAGGGGCCAGTCGCACTTGACTCTCCTTACCTCTGAAATACACTTTGTTAGGTGTGCTCCTCACCCCCAGCTGCAGCAGCAGAGACACAAGAGCACATCAGCTGCAGCACAGTGTTGCAGCACAGCAGAGGATGCAGGACATGAATGAATTTGGCAGCATAGCACTGGGTCAAAGGAAGCAGTGCACTTTCCTGTGCACAACACAGCGGTTTGTGTTGATTTCAAGTTCACTTTTTACCAGTAACTTGGAGGTTCCTATGTGGTTTATGTACACAAAGAACAGAAGGGTATAAACACTCTGTAATTTCAATGAAATGAAAAAAAAATCCCCACTCAAATGAAAGGAACAATAAAGTTAATAAATTATGCACTTACAATCCTGGAGTACACATCTGTCTGTACAAAATGCTCTCCAGTACAGTGACGAGCCACACAGAAAACCTGTGTCCTGCAAGTGAAACTGCCTGAGTAACATCAGGCCTAACTCAAAGGCCAGTAAACAGAAAGTGAGCCTGGCTCTTGTTTTCAGTAGCCACTTCAGCACACTAAAAGTTTCACCATTCCTTTCCTTGCATCTCTCCATTCAGAGCAGAAACAGCTCTGCTGTTTCACTGGTTGGAAAGAGCAAACAGCAGGGAGGAGGGTGACTGAAAGAATATATGCTTGGGGAGAGGATTAGGGGGAGAAAAGGGGAATTTCAACAAGGATGGAGATTGCTGGTGTATAGATCCCTATCTGCCTTTGAACAATTTAGCTCCCATGTTGTAACAGCAGGACTTCAGTGTGTGCAGTGCTTCCTGCCTCAGATCCTAAAGATAAGCTTTCGTAAGATGGTTGTTTCAAACAGACCTCATTTCGCTTCTCTTGGGATCCTGTCCCCTGCCTCTCACAGCACAGCCTCAGTCTCGTCCTGAGCCACTGCAACATTGATCTAATCCCCTGGGGAACTGCTTCATCTCAAAAGGACTGCAGCAAAGAGACTGTTGGGCAAAGAAGTAGCTGTAGTTTTTGGCTGAGCCTGAGGGAAGCCAATTCACAGACAGGTAGGTGAGTAAACAAGTTGTTTGCTTTCTGCAAGGTAAAGCAGAGTTCTGCAGAAAGCACTAAACTTCTTTCATTCACCATTGGAATCATCCACCTTCCCCACTGCTCACCCAGGGTTTTGCACACACTCACTTAAGGAAGGGATACACAGGTAACACCAACATGCAGAGGAAAACATCGTGCACTTACTTCAAACACAAACAAAAAGAAACTATGGCTGGGCCAGGACTTCCAATCACTTTGCCACCTTCATGATCACCAGATATGACATTTCAGGCAGGTCATATTCTCTCTCAGTACTCATCAATCCCTCTCTCCTTTCAAGAGGCTCCCAGTCACTAATAGCCATTCCTTTCTAAAAGGCACTTCCCAGCACACTGGAGGAACTACACCACTGCCTTGCAAGGCTCCCACCGTGTTTTGTTTGCAGCCAGGCTGGTGGTGCAGGAGAAGGATGAAGAAGCGGGCTGACTCCCTGTGCAGTCACTTTTTCCCTGTGCCTGCAAGACAAAAAGAGAGTACAGAGAAAGGACAGACAGGAAAGTTGTCAGAATTAAACTACAAAGGATAAAGAGGTGCCATTACAACAATTTGTTGCAAGGTAGGGCCCCCTTAGTTGTCTCTGGGCAATAGAGCACTTGGGATATAGGAAGGGAAGTACTTGGCCCTTGCTTTGCTTCAGTTCCCTAATCCAGCAGAAATGCATTTGGGGATTTATGGGTTTTTGGATGCTTCCAGCAAAGCTCAGGGCCCGTTCCTTGGGTTATTGTTTTCCCATCTGTTTCTCTTCATTTTATTCCATCAGAGGCCCCATCGTGGGACACAGGAATGTGACCGGAACAATAGGCAGAACTTGCTGCCTCCAAGACTGCAGTGAGGGCAGAGCCACCACCACAGGATGGGAGCCAGGGGTTTCTATATTTAGCTCTTTCTTGCTTATTCCAGATCACATTCTCACTACCAACTCAAGAAGTCAGGAGACTTTCTCCAGACCACTGTCCCTGAGCACTGCACATCCAGCAGGGCCCCTGAACATAAAACATTCATTTCCCTTCTAATAAATGCCAACAGGAAGACTTCCTGCTCCCCCCTCCCCTTTCCAAATCCCTATTTCGACAGACTTTTTTTCTTCATATAAGCAAACTAAATGAAACCATCTTCTCCTCTGCAAGGCTGGCTGCCTTGGAGCAGCCCCAGGACTCTGGAGCTTGCACAGCACAGCACTGCCTGTGGGAGCAGGGCCCTGGGAAGAGGCAGAAATGGGTGAGGTCATTTCCCCTGTGTTTGAGCCTGAGCTAAACTCACCAAACCACAGGGGCTGGTCCAAGCCCACACCTCAACAACACCTGGTGGCAGGACAAGTGAGGGAGAACCAGGTCTGGCCTCAATCACCACCACAGCCCCTGCATACACCTCTCAAACTCAGCAGGTAGAGGACTGCTGAACAAAAGCTCAGGTCTTGTTGCAAAGCCACTCCATGTCCCAAGGTGCCTCTCTGTCACTTCGAAGGCCCTGCAGGAAGCCAAGCTGACTGTGGCACTGACTGTGATGCCATTTAGCACTTACCTCATTTACATCATCCAAGTGAGAGGATGCTGTAAAGCAGAAGGAAAACCCATTGTGTTATCACAAACACTTACCTAAGAGCTGTGATATTTGAAAATAGCTTGATGATGGACAAGTTCTCTTTCTGCTGCTTCCACAAGGGTTGTAGATTAGGATCACTCTTCACTTTGTCTGTCTAATTCTACCAAAGTTCTACCAGAGGCTGCTGGTGCCCCAGTGAAAGTTTGGGCACAGAGGTGGCCTCCTGGGCATCTTGCTGCCATCCATATTACTCCTGTGTACCAGTGTGTTTCCACACCCTGCCTTTTCTCCCACCACTGCCAGTTCCCCATTCCTTCTAAAAGCACCCTAAGTGGTTATATCAAGATGAGAAGGCTGCTGCTGAATGGGACGCAAGAACAGAGTTGTTCTTCCCTTTGAAGTATGTTTGTCCCTGGAAAATTAGTGGTACCCACCAGTGCCCAAGCACAGATAGAGAAATTACATCTTCTGGCCATATCACAAACCATGCCACTAATTGGCTTTGTAGCCTCAAATTTGTGGCAGATTAAATTTTCTTCCCTGAGGTGTTTGCTTGTGAGGGCTGCTCTGAAACAGGGGTGTCTGAGGAGTGTTTGAAGAGGTCTAGACAGAACCAGCATAGTTGGGAGGCTGAGCAGACTGTCTTCTGCATCTTAGGATCTACAGAACACCTTTGCACTGCCAGCACTGGCACATCAGCTGCATTCATCTGCCACACAAATCCCTTCTCCTTTATTTCTTTTGTGTCCTGGAGCCTGGATTCTCTCACCTCCTGTGGAGGAGGCAGTGCCCAGTCCTCTCTGAACAACTGACACATGCCAGCAAGGTGTAAATGAGCCCTGTGTGCCCAGCCAGCCTGAAAGGAAGAGAGCACTTTCCATCTGGCATTCCTGCAGGTCTTGAGACAGCAGTTATTTATCCAAGGTAGAGGAGAGAAGGGAACTGGAATTTCCAGTGGAAGAAGCTGACAGAGAGAAGCAACAGCAGCACTCAGGGCCTTCCTTGGCCCAAAAAAGCACTGAACAAAAAAAAAAAACCAAAACCCACAACACCAAAAATCCCAAAAACCTTTGCTACATTTTGCAGCCAAAAGTTTTCCTAACATCTCCCCTTTCACTCCTGGACGTACCTCCCTGGAACATATGGAATGAAGCTCAAACCCTTTGGAAGATTCAGCTTTTAGCCACAAAGGCTGTGAGTTTTTACCACCCTAAAGCACAGGCCATGCTCAGGCAAAAGGTCACAAGAGCAAGATGCTGCTATGGAGAGAACTGATCCATCCAAGGAGAGATGGGGGAAGACCTGAGGCACACACAGGTAACAGTGAGTTTCCTGAAGGTCACAAAGTAGTATTTAGGGTATGACTGAAAAATGACCTGAAGTCTTAATAAATGCTACACCACAAGGATGCCTTTCCAGAATACCAAACTTACACCACCTTTCTCAGAGCAGGGGCCAGGTACAACCCATCAACTGGACCCAGACTGTTTCTGCATGCTTCCTTCCCTATGTTTCCTTAGATTTATAACAGGCCCACACCAATCCTATACCACCCTCATCTCACCTCTGAGTATTTCCTCTCTCCTCATCCAATCTTCCTCCCATCCATTGAGAAGAAAAGGGAGTAAAATTGTTGTTCTCCTGGAGGTCAGACCTAGTTTATCTCCCTGCAGATACATCCTTTCAGGGAGCCATATAAAATCATGATCTTTTCTGGACCCCAAGGGGAGGGGCTGGGTCCTCATTCCTGCTGTTCCACCACTCAGCCACCCCAAGGAAATCACTTATTTCCCGCAAGTGCAGCTGGGCAGCAAGGCCCAGTGGCACAGACACTTTCCAACTGGGTGCATGGCCCAAGATGATAAAGACAAGGATGCAGCAGGAAAGGAGGTGGTAACGGGTTTAACAGAATAACCAGCAGATGTATGAAACCAGAAGCTTCAACTGAGTGAGGATTATAACTGTACAGATAAGTGCAATCAATGCATATGCACAAACATTTGTGGTCAACAGTGCAATTTCATCCCCAGCTGAATGATCCACTGGGTACACATGTTCAAACGTGCACAACACTGCTCTGCTCAATGAAAAATCCTTTCCCATAAAGCCACACAGACTCCCTTGGGCAGAGGCCAAGCAGTTAAATAAAAAAGTCTATCCAGAGTGAGAACTCTTCAGAGACATTTCACCATCTGGAAAGAGGAGGGGGTCTTACCCTGAGAACGCTTGGAGAGCCCGACCTACTGCGGTTAAATACGTGCCTCATCCAAAGCTAATTCCTGGGGAAGAGCACCACATCATTCCCACAGCCTTGTGCAGTAGGACCTGCAGTGAGAAGATGGGCCTAATTCTGCTCCTCTATCCAGACAAGAGCATATAGCCAGAGCCCAAGATGGGATGGCAGCTGGCCATTCAGTATTTGCTTTTTAGTGAGGCCAAATTCACAGTGTTGCTGGTGACAAACAAAAACCATTGCTGTCAGTGTGGGCTTCTTCATTTCCTTTTATTATATCCCCACCCATGGCATGTAAATAAAGCTGCAGTCAGCTTCCTCCAGAGTACTGAGGCAGTGAAGATTGCACAGAGCATCAGGAGGGAGCACAGCCACAGCCAAGGCTGAAGGCACTACCTCCTTCCACCGCTCCCCGAAGAGACCAGGCACTCCCAACAAACAGAAACAAGCACTTAGAGCAAAAAAAGATCACAGGATCCTGCTCTCAACAGGCCTTTGATATGTTAGCTGGCCCAGGACAGCAGTGGTCAGAAGAAATTAAGTAGGACATAGGACTTGGCTCCCTTCACAGACCTGCCCCAGGAGGCTGTATCCTGGAAAAGGGTAGCATTTTACATGGCCATATAAACTCTCTGTATTTCACAGTCACATGAAATCTGTATCCTGGTGGGCTTCCAAGAGCTCAGCTAGGCAGAGGCACCACCCATATGGATGCAATTGCAAGTGAGTGACCTTGGAGAGATATGGCCCAGGAGAAATTAGCACATTCAGTGGGAGCTCTCATCCTATTCCCTTTCTGCCAAGGGACACAGGCAACATGGAAGAGCACAGAAATTCTTGTTTGGCAGAACTCAACCTGTATCAGAGCTCTGATCCCTACTGTTTCACTCAAGACTGGCCCACGTAAGTCTTGGTACTCCCATCCTCCTCTTGCAGTGGCAAACCAGAAAGAAAAATACCTCTCTAAAGGTGAGTGAAGAGGCTAAACCTCACTGCTTAAAGCCCATCATCAGTCGGTGTCCCTTGAGAAGAGCCCCAGAGGCAGCACAGCCTTAGGAGGCATCAGCCCAGTGGAAAGTCCCAGGGACAGAGGAAGAAGAAGGACGACAGGGCACAGCTCTCATCCTTGTAGGACAGCATACAGCTAGACACAGGCAGCCAATGCACCAAGCATAATTCAGCACGACCAAAAAAAGCTCTTTCCAGCCTCTGCCTCACAGCTGCTCATCTGTATTCCAAGCCTTTGACCCCAAAAACCCTTCTGGCTGTGAGAGATGGGGGACATCATTTCACCTGCTCCCTCCCGTCACTCTCCTGCTCCAACATCCTCAGCCCACCGACCCCCACTTGCTGTGAGGCTGATTGCCTCCTTCACGGGGTCACCTGCCTGCAAAACACAAACCTCTTGTCTGGACACCGAGTTTCCTGGATGTTATCTGACCAGGATGGGGAAGGAGGGGGAAAAAGGCCTTCCTCCAGAACACAGAGATGGAATTGGTTGAAACAGCTCCAATCAATTGGGCTCAGTATCTGAGATGGTATTTTGATTCCAGTCCTACAGCAAGAGACAGCACAAGGCCAGGCGAGGGCAGATTACATGATCTCTCAAAGCCGCCTTTCACTGCAGCACAACATGTCCTCTGTGTTGTTAGAGGGCTTTCTCGGGCTGAGTGAAATAACACTCTACAGCTCTTGATTCCACCTCAGGGCAGCAACAGCATCTCTCCTGCCCATCTTTCTCCAGGGAGGAGATTAAATATCAGAGATGAATCAAAATGCAGTCAATCAGGCCAGGCAATCTGCCAAAGCAGGAAAAAGGAAGGGAGGGGGAAGAGAAGGTACCTCGGTATTGCAGTGACCTGTTTAAATACTGGTGCTGAATGCTGAGCTGCTGGATCTCTCCAAGGCTCCAAGAGACAGGAGGAGAACACAGAAGTGGGAACCTTCCTCCTACCCTGGAGGATGGGGACAAACCCACATTACTTCTCAGTCATCAGCTACACTTGAGGAAATGGGCAGACTCAGCTGGGAGAGCTGAAGAGACAGAACAAGGCTAATCCAGCCTGATGCTGGAAACAGATCTGGCAGTGATCTAGAGAGGAGAATGAGATTCAAACATGTGCACCATTTCAGAAAAATGCACCCCTCTCAGCCCAAGAGATCACACAACTCCAAGGGGCTCTGGGAAGCACTAGCCTACAAGACCCTCTCAGAGCAGAGGTGCAAGATTAAGCCTCCAGACCCTCCCAGGCCTTGATGGGTGTCTCCACACAGGGTGTTTCCACTTTCCAGCAGCAGTAGTGTTGCTGGAGCCAGATTCTTTGGCCACAAAAGCACAAGCTGCTGGGGTTGGAAGCAAGGAAGGTTGCTTTAGTGCCTCTCTGTCATTAGGCCAAAGACAGCTGGAGTTTAGGAACAATTCATATTGTGCTACCACATCAGAGTCCTGCTCTGTACCAGAGCTCTGCTGGGCTACAGTGCTTTGCACAGACATACAGAGAAGGCTTTCCTCTTCCAACAGTGCATCTGCCTGCACTGGGCATTGGGGTTACCTGCAAGCCACAGCATCCATGTTGCAGGGAGAAACTGGTAATGCTCAAAGAGCAGGTTGGATTCAGAAAACACTGCAAAATCTTGTCAAGAGGGCCTGAAACCCAAACCACCACCTCAGAAACCCTGTGCCAGGGTGAGAGGCTGGGGAGAACAAGTCAGAGTTCTCAGAAACAGGTTGTTCACCCACATCTTCATGTGAAGCAGCAGCAGGTAAACCACAGCAGGAGGGGAGATGGGAAGACAAAGCAGAGAAACACCAGAAACTACAACGGAAGGATAGAAAACCACACCAAGAACTGGAGAAGCAAGCTGTGGTCTTAAAGACGCACATGCACTCACACACGGGTGCAGTTTCTTGGACTGTTTATCAAGCTCAGGAAGGAAGAGGGATCAGGCTGCCAGAAAGATGAGAGATGCTGGTGCTGTCATCTGATGCTCCCTTTAAGAAACAAAACCCACAGAGTGTGCATACACAGACAGAGAGGAAGCTACAAGGAAAGCCTTGAAAACAGGGGAGGAAACCCTAACCCTAGCCCAGAGGTCCTACCTTTAACTAAACCCCCTCCCAGAATCTGATGAAAAGCACAGCCAAACTTGCATCATTCCAGGAAAGCAGTGGACAATTTCCTGTACTCCCCTATCCTCTTCTGCCCTTACAACACAGCAATTGGACAAATCCTTTCTCAGCCTGGCCATGTAAAGAACAGAGGACTCTGCCCAGTCCCAAGCCTCTGCCAAGGGTGCTCAGGTCCCTTTGGAGAAAACACTTGCTATGCAAGTGCACAGACATGCCAAATAATCCTTCCTTGTTCCCAGGAGCTTTGACTCCAGCTTGTATGAAAATCAGTAGAGTCAATAAAGTTACTGGCTGTGAACCCAGCTAGAAATGAAAGATTTGGCCAGCAAAATGATTGCATTCTGGCCTAGGCAAGAGAGTTTGCCTCCTACCCTGTCAGTAAAGCCCTACACAAGTTCCTCATACAACCATACCCCCGTTTACAACCATGGCAGAACAAGGGAAGAAAGCCCTCAGTGGGTTGTTAAGAAGACATTGGGACATGGCTGAGACTCCCATGTCTGCAAATGCAGGGACACCCATGGAGGGGGGCTGGAGAGGGAAACATCACAAGAGCCAGAGAGCATGAGATGCTCTCCTGCTCCGGCTTTTAACCGCTCACACATGAAGCCCAGATGGTTTCCAGAGTGAGGGAGAAGGGTGTGCTGCTTACACAAGCAATGCCATATTTCAGTAAATATCATATGCCATCCAGACATTCTGGACTGGATCCAATTTCCGTTAGGCTTTGCTCAACTGGGGACCTGGCTCCTCCAGCAGACAGCAAACTCCATTCGTGCTAATGCACGTCTAAGGCAGATCTGTGTCTTGGGCAGACACACATTTTTACCAGATGATCTTTGTTACACCTGGCATGAAGAGAAGATTTCCAGTGTTCAGTCAATCAACCTCTACTTCGAGGCTCAGCTCAGACAGAAATGAGTTATCTCTTCCTCACCAGCTTGATGCAGGAATGTGTGGGCCACAGCAACCTGCTCCTCCCACTCACTTTTCTGGGGATCCTCACAGTCTTCTCAGATTCCTTTCATGTGCTCCATCTCAGAACGTGGGTACCTGCAGTGCTAGGAAATACCTGGTGTATTTGTTTGATAACTATCACAAAAGACAAAACACAATTGGCAGTGCCTGGAGATGAGGTGTGAAAGTCCCTTTGTAATGTCAGACAGAAAAGCATATCTTAGGTCCTTTTCAAATGACAACCATTCAATCTGTCTTGAAACTATTAGGGAAGAGCAGAAGGAGGAAGTGTTTCAGCAACCCGCTCTTTAACATAGTAAATTTAAGGAAATGAGGAAATTCTCCAGTGTATACACAGTCCCAGACACAGACTCACCCTTGATACAAAACTTTAAAAGATAGTCTCCTGAGTACTGCTTGCTGCATTAGGATGATGCAGGTCCCTGCACAACCTCTGTTTAGTAGACTATCTAGCCACTCTAACTCATTTCTTTGCTCTTTTTGACGTTCTGGCTCATGGCTGAGAGCCATTCCTCTTCCCAGCCCTCTCAGACCCTGTGTGCTAGATAATCTCTGCCTTCTCTCTGTTGTTGCATCTAAGTTCCCAAACAAAAGGAGACAGGTCATTCAGAGTAAAGCCTCAAACAGATTTTTCTCTCTGGGAGCCAAGGGTTTTGTTTAAAAAACCCAAACCAGGTATCTAATATATAAATTAGCTCACAGATCAGAGCTCCAGGCGGATTTGGCTCAGCCCATGAGCCAGGCAACCGTGAACCCTGTTTTCAGCTGTTAAACTGCTGACAATACATGACCATCCTTACAACAAAGAGGAACAAACCAAAAAAAGACCTTTTTAATCAAACCAGTTGGTGACATTTTCCTCAAAAAGTCTGACAAGTTGTAACTGTGGGTTTTATAGCACAAACGAACACCAGCACGGTGCAGGGCACCTCTCCAGTTACTTTCAAGGCTTCCTTAGCACTCTGGAAGCTGGTGCTGGCCTTCTTCAGACACTTTGGTCAGTCCTTTTGCAAGCTCTGAGTGTCTGCGTGTGTCTCCCACGTCTGCTCCTTCTGTAGGACGCATGCTGTAAATCTTGGTGTTGCTACAGCAATTTCCCAGTCTAATCACATGCCTTGTTGCACTACCACAGCAGTGATAGCTGGTTGAACCACACACCACATCCTTGCAATTGTTTCTATTACTCACAATTGACTTATTTATTAAATTTCAGCTTGCCAAGCCTTGCCAGGAGATGAGCAAGAACCCTGTCACCCCTCCTTGCTGTTGATCAGAGTGGAAGAAGGCAGGTGAGTAGGCTGCAAGTCTGAGCTGTGAAACAGTTCCAGCAATTTTGTAAGGACATGCTTTCTCCAGCAGCAAACCTCCCTTGCATCTACACACCAGGGCTTGTGTCCTGGGAAGTAAATGCTTGAATTACAACAGAAATCAAAAGGGAAAGTAGATGCAAATAAAGACTGAATTAATTTGTGATTTTAGAGCAGACAAGTATTTCCACAGACTTGCTTGCAGCATGGCACCAGCTGCAGTCCCCATACCAACCCTCACTTGCAGATCTAAGAGCCATCCACAGCAGAAAGTGAAATGTCTTTAGATGCAAGGAACTCTGCTTGTGGGGGATTTCCTAGGCTTGGAACAAACAGCCTGATAGCTCCTGGCTGCTTTAGAGGCCCAACCCACCATCTTGTGCCTCACAAACACTCCTCTGACAAAAGACTTTGACTCCTTGCTTTCAAAGGGGAACAAACAGAAGGCAAGTTCAGACAAGGCTCATGGCTGCTTGCCCAGCCAGGCCTCAGCTAGTCCTTCATAGTAAATATTTGTTCTTAATTACAGTGCCGTTTGCCCCGGGAGCTTGCCTGCAATCTGTAGGAGGGAGGGGGATTATGTTGTTGATAGGTAAATAATAGCTCTTTCATCTAAGAGAACCCAGTGCATTTTCTAAAGATGAAAGCCTCCTGAATGCTTTCTCCATAGGTTAGGGTAAGGATTTTAAATCTTTGTCCCACTCAGGGATGTGCCAAAAACTCCCACATTAGGTTCAGAGAGAGGGAGATTGGAGCTCCACTGCACAGCTCCCCCTCCAGCCTTGTTGTGAGCCAGAATCAAGTGGGACAGGCTCAGCACTAGGACTGGCAATCGAGTGTTAGGCAGGATTTGTTCTGCCTTTGGAATGTGGAGTGAGGACAGAGCCTGCTGCTGACCAGCAGCACCAAGCACATGCTACTCTGCCATGGTCTGTCATGCCTGGTCATCACGCTGAGAAAACGAGGCCAGAAATGAGCTCCATCCTTTCTGGTCCCCAGGTCCTGCTTCTGCCCAGCACACAGCCACACTCCTTCAAGCTCAGCTCCTTTATGGAGAGCTCCCAAGGGCTTGAAGCACCTTGTAAGGAAGGGCAAGGCACTGCCCAAGCACAGAGCAGCCATGTGAAGCAATCCCACAGACAACATGTGGGAAGCAGCTAGTTCTCACTCTCCCCAAAGCCGACAAGTGTGAGTTTTGATCTTGCTGCACTCAGCTTCCAAAACATCAAAATTACAAATATTTATCAGTGAGACTAAGGGAAATATAAGCGAGACAGACCTCTGCTCTGTCTGAGGAGGAGGTGAGAAGTGACTTCCTCCCACCCACCACGAAAAAACCCATCTGACCCTCTGGGAGGCAAGGAATGCAAGCATTCCCCCTCTCCCAAAGCCACCCAGCTAATGTCACTGCCAAAGCACCCAGTACCTTGGAGTCAAGATAGTTCCAGCCACACATTACCCGTTTCTTCCATAAAGAGGACAACCAAACAAACGCAGCAACAAAAAAAAACCACCACAGGCAACCAAAATTGGTATCTACCCATGCTACAGCTCCTACATTCCTAATCCATTCCCAATAACCAAGCCCAGCACAGAGCACAGAGGATAAATGCCTGTGAACACCAGAAATGAAAGGAGCCTTCAAAGGCTCTGAACTTCCAGGGGAGAGCCAGACACACAGAAGTCTGACACTATAATATTTAAAAATCCAAGATAAACTGCACCCTTTTCCTCCCACATTCAGCCCATCATTGACAACAGGCTTTTTTTGCATGTCCCAGCCAGGCAGGAGCAGCCACAGGGATGATACTACACTTCTAATGCCCAGGAAAGCAATACAAACCCTCCAGCACCAACTCTGCTCCATTCCCTCCTTGTCTTATCATTTATAAGCAGATTTGCTGGGCTTGGTTTTGCTCCTCTTTCTAAACATCACACAAGCCTTTTATTTTTCTTTCCTGTAAGCTCTGCTTAAAAGAAAAAAATATTGTTATTCCCTGCCCCCAACTGTAAAGGGCCGACCCGAAATCTGTTGCCAGCATGCAATAAATATTTGTACAGTTCCTTTGTAACTTCATTCATCTCTCTCTACTGCAGAACTTGAATCATTTAGCATTTTTTCCCTCTTACCCAAGGTCTTCAAGTTCCTAGACATAGATTTAATGAAGCCTCTGAAAATCCCCTGTGCAGTTTCCTCTGCTAACACCCTTGTAGTGAGCTGGAGTTTCTCAGCTTGGCCTATGTATGAAATCAGCTGTGGTGTGAGCAGCAGAAAAGAGAAATATTTGCTCTGCAAATCCTCCTCTCTACTGGGATATCCCCATAGCTGGGGAACAACCAGTCCCAGGCCTTACATCTGGGCTTTTACACAAGCCCCAGCTCCATGAAAGGTCACACAAATGGTTCATTGCATTATGTCCAGTAAAGGACAGCACTGGAGCTACAGGACCAGAAATGTAGCTGGTGTCAAGTCTTTCCTCTGGTATGTTGCCATGTCCTACCCACCTGAATCTCTTTATTACATCCTTTAGATGTTTACTTTGCTTCCTGCCACTGAATTCGTCAGACAGGCTTCCTTGCTATTATGGTAGTTACGAGGTACATGGTTAGAGGCACATTTTATAATGTGCCTCAACAAGGAGCTAAACCTATAAATCTGTGTGAGAAACACATTACATTTAGAACAAGAAATGAGCAAGGAGGGAAGTTTTGAAAGGCCACTTTCAAACAATCCCTGTTTATCCCTGACTTAGGCTGAACCTTTAACACAAGTCTGCCAACAATCCCCAAACTACCTGTAGATACTCCACCTGTTAAAAAAAAAAAAAAAAAAGGTACCTTGAAACCAAAAGTACCATTAGGTTCCTATTGCTGGCCCAGAGTCCCACTCCTGAGCAGTGCAGAGCCTTCCAGATCACCAGCTTACAACCTTGTAAAAGATGGAAAAACTTGGATTTGAGGTTAATGCCTTTTTCCTTTTGAAGGGGAAGGGGAGGCAGCCAGGGAGCATAAGCAAATTTACATGCTAAGAGTTGAAACCTAAAGGAAAAGGGTTCCAACAGAACAAATTGCTTTCAGTTTAATGTGTTTTTTTTACTTTCCTGATACAGCACAAACCACCTTAATGTGCTAGCAGCAAGGAGGAAGGGTGTTCCCCCCAACTCTGTTCTCTAACATAGATGCAGACTATTACTGAGGAAGCAGAGGGCAGGGTTGAACAGATTTCCCATCAACACTTGTAAGCCTGAGAACTATCAGGCAAGAGCAGCTACTGGTGACTTCTTGAATGAACTCATCTTGAGACCAAAGCAAAAAGCCCAAGCCCTTGATCCTCATAAGTCCCATGAAATAACGAGAGGAAGGATGCACATATATTTAAGTTAGTTCATTCAAAGTCTAAGCACACACCCCCTTACCTTCAGCAATACAGAGCATAAATATTCACCAGGGAATGGAGCAGGGCAGGGGAGACCAGAAGAAACACTACACATCTTGTGAGTCACAGCAAGCCATGACAGATTCATTAACTGGATTCAGGTGATCCTATTAGCTTTGCAATTGCTGCACATCAGGCTGCAGAGTAATTAGGGCTGCAATTCAGAAGGATTTACCAGAACATTTTTTATTAAAACACAGTTGCTGTTAATCAGCCTGACTAAAGCCTTCAGAGCTATTAGCCTGCTGCACAGAAGTCATAATTACTTCATCCACTGGGGAAGAAGGCATCAAAGAAACTTCCTGGGATCACCTGCAGGTTTAGAGGACCAAAGGAAAGACAAGGAATTTAATGGGACATCTCCCTTTAGCATCACCACAGGTTTTTCATCAAATTTTGAAGTGGAGCATTCAGGAGGCCAGAGGAGAACGTAAGAACATCAAGTCTACACAGGAAGGATTTGCCATCGGAAGTATGCCAAGGCAACACCCAGGTGCATTAGTTGACTCAGAGTTACTGCATAAGTCTTAATTGCTGCCTAAAAGTTTAGTGGTCCACTTGAATTACATGATCTCTATCTGCTGAGGATGTTTGGCCACCCTGCAGCATCTCACAGAAGCAGGGCCCACATTTCCTCTTCCGGAGGCAGAGCATTTTTCCATGCAGACAGACCCAACCACTCTGGAGAGGGGTAAAGGGCAAGCATCTCTTACCAGAGCAGTGGAGCACGATCAGCTCCTGAGTTTCCCAGTGGGAAACAGCAGAATGCAGCCCAGCTCCAGTCCCTGACCTTACTTCCACAAGGTTCAGGCAGGCTTGATTCAGGTGACAGAGAACTGGGCTCAACAAGACTGGCCACAGGATTGAGAAAGAGTGAGGCACCTGGGCACCTGCTGCCTTGCCCTGCTCTGCCTCACAGACACTACACACACAGCCCTGGATGGAAGCAGGAGCACAGAGACACAGACACAGGCCAGGCAAGGAACAATTTTCCCCTCCATCCTCTAAGACCAAACATGGTGAGTGTAGGTCAGGGGGTCTGTGAGTCAGGCCAGCCCTCCTCTACCACCAGCACTGCCCTTTCCTAACCCCCTTTGCTCAGAGGTTCCCTACCAGTACACAGAACATCCTTTCTCACTTTCACCCCTACCATCCCAGCTGGCCTGTGCAGTAGGCACACTCCTGCCAGGAGGGAACTGGCTGATAGACCACACACACCATGGGACCACACTGTCATAGTTCCTCTGCATCCGGGTGCTCTGCAAGGAATGCTGCCAGACCCTCCAAAACCAACACCCTCGCCCATGTTAAGCAATGCAGTTTATCAACAGCCTAAAGGGAAGCTCAGAAAGGAGAACATGATAAAAAACCCAAGTGGAAATACGTGTGTACACACATTTCTGTGAGGCTGTGAGGACAGAGCAATAACACTGGGGCAATGACAAGTAGCCAGCCCTCACCACAGACTCTGGGAGGGAGGAGATCTGCTTGTAAACCAGGCACCTTCAGAGGAGATACTTCGACTTTTATCCTCTGGAGAGTCTGATGTCTGGGGTTGTGGAGGTGGGAAGAGCCCAGTGGACATCTGGCAGAGTCTCCCTCAAAACTGTCCTGCTCAGACGCACAGCACAGAAAGCATAAAGGAGATTCTAACCACTGCAGGGTTTGCTTCTGAAGAAGAATATTCCATTTTAATAAGTAAGCTAAATTAGCATGTGAAATATCCTACTATTCCAAGGGGAGGAGGTAGGGGAGATTTGCCAGCTTCCCCTCCTTGAGCACTTCAAACACTTTGGCACATCCGCCCTACAGGGAAGCCTGTACGGTGCCCAAACCTGGGGTAGACTCTGCATCATTAGCCATGTACAACACCTAGCACAGGATTAATGATGTAATGCAAATAATTAAACATAAAATCACGGTTGGCAGTTGACAAAAGAAGGGAGTTGGTTGGAACAGCTCATAGTGACAGTTTGTTCTTCCTTTGCCCTAATTCAAGTTGCAGAGCTGAAAAGTGCTGTCCTGCCTGGCAGGGTCCCAATGCAGCAGAGACAAGGAACCCCTTCGAACTTCCATACCAAAGAAACTCTTGGTTAACTGTCTGACCAAGTGCAGAGAGGATAAGTCTCAAGCTCTGACCTGCTGGCACCATGCCAGAAGGGGTTAAAATAAAAAAGACACCCCAAAGTCTTTTCCAAGTAAAGCAATAATATTAATTTTCAAAGTATCTGACCTTCATAAACAATCAATACTGAACTTAACATTTTGCTCCTTTGCAGCTGGACACTAGAGCTAGCTGCACAGCTTGGAACCAAGTGCTCATTAAATGATTGAGCTCCTTTGTCAGTTCACAAATTAGCCATGAACAGACTTCAGTTTTGATGACTTTACTCATTATGTTCAAATATTCAGTTTATCTGAATACATTTCAGCTAATAGATAAGTCACCAAATATTGGTTGCCCAAATCACATGGTGGCTTCCCAACATAAGATCACTTAATAAATTTGGATTCCAAGTGGAAACAACCTTAAGAGACCTGCTTTTCTAGACACTGGTTATGCACTATCTAACCCACAGCTTGAGAGAACCTTCCATAGTCGCTTTTTTTTTTAAAATCTACTCCAGAATTCTCTTTTGTTTTAAAATTGAAAATCATGCAAAAGGTTCCAAATTACAGACTCATTCCACTGACACTGCTGAGAATAAACTATTAACATTCCCATGAAGCTCTAAATTTAAAGTGCTGTAAATGCAGCCAGAAGCCCTGTGAGCTGTTTTCCTTTGAATCCTCCTGAGTTGTTTTTTAACCTGAAGGCTTCATTGAGGTCTCCTGGACATAAATAAAAGAGTTAAACATTTCCTTTTCTGGTACATCACACCAATTGATACTTGACTCACCGACCTTCCAGGCCTATAAGGTTTTACATTCTTAAGGGACTATGTCTCCAAAACGAAGTGGGTTTTGTATGTTTTCCTGTTTACACTTCCATTGTGTTGCAGTTGTAGTTTGCTTTTTTTTGTTTCCATGCACAGCAAGAAGCAGTTTCAATTAACAAATCAAAGATTCCTGTAAATTTTTCTACCTGGGGAGGGTAAATGAGAGGTTTCTGGGACAGAGGAAGAATAAAAAATACACAAACAGAATAAGGTTCATAAAGATGAAAAGTAAACAGATGAAGCAGCTTCTTAAAAGTCTCTTGCACAGAAGACACTGGTCTTCCAGCAGGCACAGGAGAAGCAGCAAAAGGGGATATACTGAGACCCAACAGCAACTCAAGAGCTGTGAGACTTGTCAAAAGCCACTGGCCATTATCAGAAAAGGCTGCCAACAGCAGAACCACCCGTTCCTCTCCGTCCGTGTCTGCAGGAAACATGATAAAAACCTTCCCCAAAGTATAAATAAGGAGTCAGGACTTGCCAGCTTGTTATTTTGCGTGACAGCCGTGCCACAGGGGTGCTGCCCAGGGATCCCAGCCCTGCTGACTGGGCCACTAAGGAAGGCAGAGGTGGTGCCCACCCTAAACTGGCTCTCACTGCTTATTCTGGAGCCACAGCTGAAGTCATGTTTAGAGCCAGGATGGAGGAAACTATACAAATTTAGAGGCAAGCTGTGCTCTCTGTTCAAAGCTCTGCTCTACTCACCATCTGACTGCAGGCAATTAAAACTGTCTTTCTGCTCTTTGATGTTTGTTGCTTTGTGTTCTTGTCCACAGTCAGTGGTAATGGAGCACAGAACAAAATTCCCCCCTTTTCCCACTCTGATCTTCCAAATACACAGTTCACCCAAACCTCAACACTGGGTGCTCACCCAGGAAAGGCCTCCACTTTCAGGAGACTGATTCCTTCCAGCAAAGCCTCGGTAGCAAGTTTAATGAATGAAGAATGTCCTAAAGAGAAAGGAGACAAGCGAGAGTTTGGCACAGAGCATCCACCCCGCCCTGCTCAC
The DNA here is from genome assembly GCA_013397135.1 of Pachyramphus minor. Lineage (NCBI taxonomy): Eukaryota > Metazoa > Chordata > Aves > Passeriformes > Tyrannidae > Pachyramphus > Pachyramphus minor. The sequence goes on from VYXB01002933.1 coordinate 612,713, forward strand.
TGAACACCAGTCCCTCCCAGTGCTGTGAAGAGCATTTACCAGGACTGCCCCTGGACCTGGAAGTCAGCCTGGCCTGAAACCCCACCCCAAGATCCTCTGTGTGCTCCCCACCTTCTCCTGGCCAAGCCTTCTCCTCTTCAGGGCTTCCCACATGGTAGGATACTGCTGCTTGCAGTTCTCCAGGGTACACCTTCCCAGGTGAGGATGAGTACAGATCAGGATTCCAGCAGTTGGGTATTCTGGCCTGACATCTATGCTCACAGCAAGCCTGGGAGAAAAAGGCTGAGCCATGAGGTTTGGTGGAAGCTGGTTTGTTAAAAGCACTGGGATTGATCCCTGCTCTGCCACCAACTTTCTGCTGGTGACCTAGTCCAGTGTCTGCTCACAGCCAGTGCAGGACATCCCTTTCCATCCATTCCCTGCCTGACTGAGCACCCTGTGGCTGGTATGTCCCTTCCACAGCAGCAGGGACTCCTCTCGCTGCAGCAAACCAGATCACAACAGCACACACAAGTTCTTGAATCTTCTTTCTGCTCTAAGCCCAAACTCTTGCTCCAGTTCTTCCACCTTCCCAAACTCCAGTGCCACACCAGGTCACTCAGTGCTTTGCAGAAATGATGACCCCTTCGGCCCCACAGCTCTCCACTGCAGGGTACCTGTCATCTGTAAAGGGGAAGTATCACACAGCAGCACGTGGCCAGCAAAGGAGCAACATTCCAACATCCACTCTGCAGAACTAAGGGAGAAAAGTAATAAACAAGGGCAGGCTTTGACCTGTGCAAAGGAGTGGAGCATCTGACAAGGAGGAGATGACAATGGTGACAGCAAAATGCAGCGAGCTCAGTGACCAGGCACAACATTTTAGCAGTGACCATGGACAGCCACAGTTGATGTTTCCAGACCTGACTGGCAACCAGGCAGGATTAAAGCGTCACTTATAAAATTACAAGGTTAATAGATGTTACAAGCACGTTACCAGCTGTCGTGACTTGCTGGAAGCACATCCCAGAAGACAGCAGAAGCAGTTACACTCCGTTCACTATCCAGCTGCATCAACCACCCATAGGCACTACTTGGCAACCCTTCATGAAAGTAAACTTAGCATAAAGAAGATCTGCTGTGCCCACACCACTGTATATGTCCTCTGAGCCAGCCCTGCTCCCTGACAGAGATTATCTTAAGCAGACCACAAAAAAGAAAACCAAGCCTCCTCAGAGTCAAACTGTGCCCTGTCTTGAGTTGAAGTAGAACCTTAGATCACATAACCTGCTATGGTGAAGAGAAAAGAGAGCCAGCCACCTGGGGAAGGAATGGAAGTCCTCATTGTTCTGAGGACTTCCAGAAAAAAAGATGCGGCCTGGGAGGGCCAGAAACAATAGGAAGTGGGAAACTAAGATACAGATGGCATATGGATGGCTGAAAAGCCTTATCCTAACTCAAACAGGAAGCCTGGGACAGGGAACTACTGTATCACTTCACTTAGGCCAAGCCTTGTGGGATCTCCTGTCCAAGCAGGGCTATCTGAAAGGAACAGGAAGTTTCCAGGAAGAAGCAGGGGTTTGTACATCACTGCAGCTTCACAAACTTGGTCCAAGGCAAGGCCTGTAAACCTTCTGAAGGAAGAAGCAGTGACCAGCCCAGAGCTGGGCAACAAACAAAACACCAGCCCCAGCACACACCGGGGAGCAGGACAGATAGTGAAAAGCCAAACGAGTCCAAACCCGCAGGGGCATGACGGCATTTTTCAGGAACTTGCAACACCTCCTGCAGGGTGGGGATGAACAACAAGTGTCCACACCTTGTTGCACTGTAGTCATTCATACGGGTATGGGATCGTGCTACAACACCTGCTGAACACAAATATGTGGTGAGGGACCCTCTTATCTGCCATAAAGGTGACTCATTTCTCACAAACATGGAAACACACAGAGGCATCACAGGCTCCCTGCACAGTGCTGGGATATGGACAGGACAGGGACAGGCAGGAGGCTGCTCTCCATTTTAACAGGTTGTCTAAAAAAGGTTCATAAAAGCAACTATTTGTAGAGAACTCCTCACCACAAGCAGCTCCAGCACACTCCATCCCACCCAGATGAAAGGTGAGCAAGGTGAGCCAAGTCTCTGGCTGGTACAGGCTCCAACTATGGGTCTAGGTAGGGGAAAGAAACACTCCACCCCAATAATCCCCTTACACTAGAAGAAAAGATTTGTGGGTTTCTGCATTTTCAGCAATGCCATGCAACTTTAAATACCTAATGGGTACCTACATTAGCATGTCTGCTTTGGGAAAAACCACACAGCCTTTTCCTTCTCCTTAGTGTTCAAATAAAACCAGGGAAATTAAACATTCCATCTGCACAGCTTGAATCAGTATACAAGTGACAAAAAATTACTTTTAAAAACACTTTTCCTTGTATTTTTCTCAGGCTACTCCTCCTCTGGTGACACAAAGCAGACTCTCTCTTCCCCTCTGCTGAAGCTCAGATCAAACAGCAACTTCATCACATCATAAGCTACAATTAAGGCTACTCCTGGAAAAAGATGATCCTTTCCTAAGTAAATGCTAAAGCTCTCCTGACATATCTCTTCCTATTGTCTGTATCCAGCCCTGTATTTATAAGATTAGCCTCAAATTAGGACTGTTTCCTCATTCTTTCTTCACTCTTACTACAGCCTGGTTCCTGGGAATCTGATCCTATCTTCCACAGAGGTTACTCCCTGTTGATAGGAAATATCTAGTGTATGTGGGCAGGAAGCGCCAGCAGAGGATAATGAGGATTAAGAGAGAGTCCTTGTTATGACTTATCACCCCAGCAGATCAGGAGACTCAGTGGGCCATTTGATCAACAGGAACATTAGGAACTGTCTCACACTCCCACGCAGTGTCTCGCCCCACTGTGGTGTGGGTTTAAGTAGCACACGAGGGCTTTGAGGGCAGGATGAGTCGGCCTGACCCATCCACATCATCCAGTCCTTCTTAACCAGAAGCAGAGTACTTAAGAAGTGATGGGAGAGGACAGGTCGAAGAAAGCAAATCCTTCTGGAGTTGGTTTCTTGCCCAAACAATCCTCAGAGGAGACAAGAGGCGGGTTTGTTGACCCAGGCAATAGCTTTCCATTGCCTAAGGAATCTGTTCATTTCAGAGTGACTGGTGCTGGTGAAGAACAAGATGTTCCTGTTGGTACAAAGACCTTCTCAATGCTTTGGCCGTCTGTTTGCAATGTCCATTTGATAACAGATGTACAATAACCTCAGGAGTTTTCTCCTCAAGCCATGCACCTCGGCAGCTCTGTTTATTGAACAGAGAGAGAGCTCAGTGTCTCCAGCCTCCATAAAAGCTCCTCAGAGACACAAAGCCACAGTGTGCTACACACAGCTCATTCCAGGACAGTATCTTCTTGGAAAAGCAGAGGAATCAGAGCCACTAACTGTTGTTGGATCAAGTTTTGTCCTGCCCTACGTTCTGTTTTCAATGGGACTTGACAGCAGCACCTGGAGGAGAGCATAAGAGGCCGAGGATGTAGCTCTGTTACATTACAAACACTTTCCCAGGCTCCAGCTATTTGCAGGTGTGGGATTTCCTCAACAAGATACTGTGTATTGATATTTAAAAGCACTCAATGGATTTTTATTGCATTACTTACTCCAGCATCCCCCAAGCCTACAAAGGCCTTTATTCGCCATAGATTCACACAGTGCATTTATGCAGTTTGTTCTCAGCTCCTCTTGTAGAAGGTGACTGATGTTGGTTTTTTTGACCATCCTCAGAATCAAGCCTTGCTCCCATAGCACAGTGCATTGAACTTCTGAGATCTCTTTCCCCTGTAGCATTAACCCTTTTTGAGCTTGTTGCACTGCATTTTAGGTTAGGATGGCTCCCTCCTCCCACTGGATCACTTTGCTTTTCTGAGCATCATTTGCTATAACCCCACCATTCCACATTGCAAGGACTTCCTACAACTATTTAGTGCAGCTTGTGGGTTTCACTACTCTGAATAGTCAACAGCAAATTTCTTCATCTGCCATTTGCTCCTCTTTATCATTAACGGACACAGTCAACAGCTTTGGCTTTTGACTTCTTTTGACTTCGGCTTATTGCATCTGAGTGATGCCAATTCTCCATTGGGAAAGCTGGCCCTTCACCTCTCAGCCTTAATTTCTCAGCTTTCAGCTTATTATTTACTCATTAGAAACCCCCATGACATATCCCAAAACTCTGAGAGCTCAACAGGATCTTTGGCTGGCCAGAGTCCAGCCACCCATAGAGTATCTGGAAAAAGACCTATTTTCCCATCTGCTCTCTCAGTCCAACTCCTCAGCTTCCAGGCTTCAATAATCTTCCCCAGGAAGGCTCCCAGTTGTGTCAGCAAGCAAAGGAGAACAGCTGCAGCTCAGGCACAGCACAGTCATTAACACTGAGTATAGACTGAGACAAGGTAAAGGCAGCAGCCAGGTACCAGGGAGGCTCCTCTGGCTGAGCATCCCTTGCTCTGCTGAACTCGACCTGTGCCAGGCCACTCCTGGAGTTCAGTTCTTTTTCCCAGGGGGAGCTTGAACAGATCCCCACAGAAACAGTACCAAGACTTCCTCCTGCAATGCCCTGGGGCAGCCACAAAGAGAACTGTCATTACTCAGCAACCCAGCTTGCTCCCAAACCCTGGAAAACATCCGGAGAGAAAAAAAATGTGGCCCTTGCTAATATCCCTTTCACTGGATATTACTCCTCAATCCCATGGGGCTGAACAGAGTGCAGACTTTTCCTCCTTGTTACAATCTTCCATCCTGCCACCCATCCCCAGCTCCTCCCCAGACTGTCCCTGTGGATTTCAGTCCTCAGTTCCCAGACACACCATGCTTTTGCAAACTGCTCCTTCAGCCTCCTCCTCAGAGCTTCCAGAGAACAAGCCTCAGGAAAAGCACCTTCCTCTTCTTTCACAGGGAGAGGCTGATTGCTTCAGATAATGGTATTAAATGAACAAGTTGGACACTGAGCAGCAAGATTAGTTCCCACAAAGACTCGGTAGTAATGAGAGTGGTTAAAGACAGGTAATGAGTGGGTGGCATCTGTCAGCTTCATAATATAGATTATAATTTGTTTATTACTCTTGCTACTGCTTTCGCTGCCATTGGAATGCAATTAATAAATAGCACTGATGAGTCCTGCTCAGTATCTGTCATCCCTGACCTACAAACATCTCTGGGCCGCTGCTGCACATGCAGGAGCATTGGACATGTGGTGGCATTGCCTGGCCAGTAGGAAGGATCCTACATCTAGGGGAGAAAAGCTAAAACCACAATAAACATACCCCAATGTACCTCCAGAAGGAACAGATTCACAGAAGTGTCGGAGATTCAAGAAAACCAACCATCATCCAGGGGTTTGTAGACTGGACACTGTATGTCAGGGAAAGTGTTGATCCTGTGTCAGGAATGCACACTGGCAAACCACAGCTTGATATGTGACTTCGTTTTGTTAAAAATACCGACATTTGTAACCCTTGTTTGCACACAACACACACGTCTCTCTACTTTTACCAGATTTAAAACTAGGCTGGAAATTGCCCTAAACTGCCTTAGCAGCTGGCAACACAGCATACCAGCAAGCTGGCTGCTCTAGGCTTTTTCAGATACAGTCCTTGTGCAGATCAGGCCCTTATTTGGACCCCCAGCAGTGTGGCACCCCTCAACACCAGGGCCTTGACCATGTCCTGCAGCAGGACTTGCAGGATGGACCCAGACAGGGTGAACAGAGAGCCTCAGCTTCACTAACTTTCAATAACAAGCCTCCCACCCTCCCCAGACCACTTGAGTACTTCCCTTTGCAAAGAAAAACACGCTGCAGGGACATAAATAAAAACCAGCGGCCAACTTCGGCACTGAGCTGCACCATCAGTGCGTGTTTGGGCACAGGCGAGCACCCACTGAAGTCAGCAGAAGTTTGGGAAGACAAAACACCTCCCACACAAAGGAGAGACAGAGGAAGCAGTCAGAGCTGTAAAGCAGATAAGCTCCCTGTCAGAACAGGCTTGGACTGTCCTAGCAGGAGGATGTTGTCCAATGAAAGGGAAAGCTATTTGGGGAATGAATGAATAGCGAGGCTTCTTGGTTTTTTTGGGTTTTGGGTTGTGTGTTTGTTGTTTTTTTTTAAAGAAAAAAAAAAGAAAGGAAAAAAAACCCAAAACACAAAGCTTCCCCAACATCTCTCACTCTCAGCTTTCTGCCAAAGGGATGCAAGGCCAAGGCATGCAGGAGCCTGCCTGAACCTCCAGCATGGGGTCACTCAAAGGCAACTGCCACAATATGGAATAGGGTCAGAGGGAAGGTGAAGAATGATAGAAAGGACACAGAGATGGAGCTGACAGCAGAGCTGTTGTTCTGTCAGAGGAGAGGGCAGCTTTCTGCAGGCTCAGCACCCTGAATCCCCTCAAACTAACATGCAGCATCCTGTTTTGCACAGCTCTGAGAGGATCCTGCCTGGACTACTGCCTGCTCCAAGCAACAGGGAATCAGCTACCCAGGGAAAGGAAGTGGCAAATTTAGAATAAGACCCAAACAAACTGCACCACTGGAGCAGAGCTGTAAATCTTTCACCAGGTACTGAGCACTTCACTGCCAGGATAAATGCACATGAAAATGATGGGTCCAATTCAGAGCTGCATTGGCAAAAGGAAATAGAGTGCTTATTCCTCTAACTGCACCCCCTCATGCATAATTCAGCTCAAGATCTCCCATACTGAAAAATGCTGTGCTTTTAGGATGTTATATCCGCAATCAAACCTCAGAGCTCAGCTTCTTGCTGGCATGGGGTTTTCACTAATGCCATATCAGTGACCAGGGTCTCGCCAACGCACCAGTCTCCTCCCTCCCACTTTTTGCAGGGCTTATCAGAACAACTCACCTCAGAAGAAAACAAGGGAAAACCACAAGTCAAACTAGAGCAGTCCTTTACAAGAAAAAGAAAGAAAATATAAGAAAAAGACAACACAGATCAGAAACAAAGAGTAAACATCACAAAAGCAAAACCCCAAATCATGAAGAATCTGCCCTTGAGGCTGTGATGGGAGATGAGAAGAGCAGGGAGCTGAGAAGAACAGAGTGCCCGGATGCGGAGACTTTCAAAATAAAGAAGTGAGAAACCCAGCAAATGGCTTTACATAAGCCAGATGTTTCTCCAGGGAAAGAAAGTAGGAAAATAAATAAATCTGTCTGGATTCCCTTTTCTCCCCAGACTTGAGTTCCTCACCAGATACTTCTTAAGGCCCTACATGCTCTTGGACCACTTGTACCACCAGGCATCACATATGTAACACACATATCATCCTCTCCAAGTCTCCCCACAGAACAGCTGATCTCCATTTCCAACCTCTCAATGTCTCCAAGAAGAAATGGGGCAGGACTATGTTCTCCTACAGGACCACAGCTTCGCAGGAACTGCTGCCGGGTGGGAGTACCTCAACCATCTGAAGAAACAGAAGGCAGTGGAGAAATCAGGGAAAGCAAATAAAGATAATGCAGAACAGGAGCAATTTCAGCAATAAGCACGATTGGAAGGGAGGAAGAAAGGCCTGCAAAGCTCAGGTGGTCTTGCCTTCCACCAAACAGGGGAGCGTGTTCCACACTGCCCCGCACTGAGGGGCCCACACGGCCCACAGAGACTCGGTCCCAGCAGCCCATGGCCATCCAGCCAGCCCAGGTGGCTGCACCTGCCACAGGATTCATTCCCAACCTGTAATTAAACCCCAACCCTTGACAGAGCCACCAGAGCTGAAACCACAGCTTCCGCCCTGACCCAGCTCCCAGCCCAAACACAGGATCACAACACGGCGCAGCAGGAGCAGGGAGGTGTCAGGGAGGAGCCCGCAGGCTCCAGAAACTTACAGTTCCACAGCAAGCAGCTCAGTCTCTGACCACAGGTGCCACCTCCACCACAGCTGCCGAGGGCTGTGCCGCCATCGCAGGCTGAGGCGTTCGGCCGGCTCGGGGCCTTCCTCACGGGGCTGTTCTTCCTCCCAGCTTCTCCGCAGGACTCAGCCGCAGTTCTGTACCACTGTGATGGCCACGAGCCTTTCAGGCCACCCCTCAGGTGCCCCCCGAGCAGTGTGTGGTGAGGCAGGACCCTGGGGACAGCTGTCCTGAGGTCCGACGCCTCACCGTTTCCCGCCAATTTAAGGCATTTCCCACACAGACGCCACACAGGCAGCTGTTCAAACGTGAGCACGGCCCCCAGCAAACAGGCACTTTTGCTGCTGAGCCGCGTGTGGCAGCCTGGACCCCACAGTGCCAGACCGGGCAGGGCAGCTTCCCGATGTCTCACTACGGCCCATCCTTTGTGCCCATGCTGCTGGGAGACACAGCAAGGAGGTCAGGGGACAAAGCCAGGAGAAAGGGCAACTGTGCAGTTTGAATAAAGAAACTCACGGGAACAGGACATAGAAGCTGAACGGGACTTCCAGGAGCTGCTCTCCCTGCTGAACATTCCCTCGCCCACCCTCTCATCCCAGACTGCATTTAGCCAGCCCAGCCCTACAGTATTAAGAGACAGATTTGAGGAGGCACAGGAGCAAATGGCACAAAATCAGGAAAAAAGCCTGTTTTCACACTCCTTACAAGCACCCCAGAGCATGACTATCACAGCCTGCGCCAGTCAGCTGTAAATACAGAGACGTGTTCATTAGCTGAATTATTTGAGTGCCTTTGCAACACTGCAAATAGTCTGATTTGCTCTCATAAAGGATAAAACAAGACTATAACAGCCCACAAATAACCTGGTTACCTTGGAAATGTGAGCACCCAAATTCAGATGGTAGTCTGCTTTTCCATGTGCGTCTCTGGGTGATGCAACAGCAGACAAGTTCAGAGCTGCAGAGGTTGACTTGCATCATGCTCAGAACATGTTTTCTGCCACACCAAGGGAAGGGGACATAAGAAAGGCAAAAAAAAAAAGCTACAAGTAACCACAAAGCCCCTTCCTCAAGCTCATGACCTGCTCATAGAGCTTTTGATACAAGGTTTCCCAGTGGGGAATTGCAGAAGTTGATCTCTGTGCTCAGGGCTTTGGGCTTTTGCTATGACTTGAAAAGGAGAGAGAAACTTTTTTAAAGCACCTAGGACCTGTGGTCCCTCTAACTGCTCAAATGAGGAGTTAAGACAAAGTCATTCATAGGGGAAAAAAAATAAAGTGAAAACCCAGGGACAACAGATCTCTGTGCCCAAACAGGAGATTACCTGGTTTTCTAGAGTAGCACACCACAGAAAATCTTACAAGCAGCTCATCTGGAAGCAATGGGTTAACCAAGGAGCTTCTCCCTGCTGCGTGTGGGAAGCTGTATCTCCTTGCCAAATTCCACTGCTCTGAACATAACCAGCCTTCTCACTCAGCCTGTGCTCCTACGCTCAGCCAGCGCTCGTGCCTGCCTCTGCAAGGGAGTGTAGACAGACCCCAAGTTCTCTTTGCCCTCTGTAACTATTTCTCCAACATTGCCCCTTGCCTGGTGTCAGTTCTCTTCTCCTCACTAAATTACAAGACATCAGGTCTCCAAGGAAACCCCTCTGAGCCAAGAAGCATGGTGCAAGACATTTGTAAAACATTGATGGCTGAAGACCAGCCAGGCTGACTGCTCCCTGCTGTTGAGGCCAGGAAGCTTGGGAAAGGCTCCTTTGGGTCTTGGAGGAGAGAGCACTTGCAGGTGGCAGGATGATTTTCAGACAAGTCATCTCCTTCCTCTGGCAACAGGGCTTTTGAGTGCAGCAGTGCTGGGACACTCAGAGTAGACTTGCATCACCCAGGATCAGGTACCCAAGGGAGCTGCCAGAGGAGCAGCCTGGCAGCTGCCTGCACACCAGCCCTTCCTCCAAAGCCATGGTAAAACAGCAGCTGTGCTGTTCCAGCCAGCCACAACTCAGCTACTGCACAAATGAGCTTACAGAGCTAATGCTAACTGCTAATATCCTACTCCACACCTTAGCAGAAAACACTAAGAGGAAATTAGATGGAAGCAAATATAGCCATACAGCTGACAAGCTATTCTGCACTCCAGTGCACAGCCTCCAGCATGGTTTCCTATCTTCCTCAAGAGGTATTCTACCATGTAATTACAAGGTAAAACCTAGAGGTCTTCTTTTCCCTGCATACCAGGTAGATTTTCATTTGTTTAGCCACAAACAGACCTCTAAATCAATATATAGATTCCCATCATGCAGTTAAGGAGTAAACAAACTCATGCATACACACACACCCTTGGTTCCTGCTTCAGCCTCTACCTCCCCTCAGCACTCACCAGCCTGAGCTGATTCTGGAATTAAGCAACCTCTCTTTGGCGCTCAGGCCCTAGGATTAGAGGAACAAGATGACAAATACACTCAGTTTGAGGAACTGAACAACTGAATAGATAGCCATTTAATTTCATGCCATTTAGGTTAAAACAAGGAATGCTGGGGTTGGGGGGGAACCCAGCCCTACCCAGCTACAAGCAGTTGTGGGGAGCCACAGCTCCCTTAGCGGGCCTGCACTCAGAGCCACACTTTACCCTAAAACATCCTCATCAGCCCCTCCAGATTTCCCACAAACTGCATCTGAGGAGCACAGGGGGACAGTACAGCCCATGTGCAACCCGCACTGCACCCCCTTTCCCCCAGGGATGCAGGAGGGGGCTCCTGCTCTCCAGGAGACGCAGGATAAGTCATCAGGTGGCTGCCCACAAGGCCACGACTCTTTGCTTTCCTACCAAAATACAGTCTGCTAACATAACAGTTGTGGGCAAGGCCTTGCCATGCCTTTGTAGGCCATGCTTAAACAGCGAACAAAAGTGTCTTTAGTTTATCTATTTATTTTTGGCGCAGAGGAATGGCTGGGGTCAAAGCCAGTCCCATTCTCAAGCTGTTCTTTGTTCTCTGGTTTATCCAATACCCCCTTATCCCTCTCCTCGCCCTCCCACCTCCCCCTCTCCATTTTACCACAGGTCTTAAAAATTAAGCTGTGCATGAAACCAAACACCACAGTTGAACACTGCCCAGCAAATGCTCTTCATGGTCACAGAAGAATACTAATTGACCATAAAAAACGGATAAGAGCAGCGTGCCCTTATATGGGCAGAGGCTAGACAAGCATCTGACACAAACATCATTTTTAAAGAAAAAATAATATTTATTTGCAATATAAACAAAGTCCCAATATTGGATCAGTATATATAGGGTCACTAATTTTCCTTCATAACTCAGAAATCAGAACCATTCCTCACTAACAAGCTCTCATTTGTACTAATCAGAAAGATGCATCTTATTTTTTTCCTTTAAAGAAGAAAGACCACTAACAGCACAGGAAGCCTTTACAAACCAGCTTAGCTGTAATGCAATACAGATGCACTGTCAAAAAATCCCTGAAAAAATAAATTCCTCCATGAGGTAAGATGCAATTAGGATATTCTCAATTTTCTCACTCGCAACCGTACGCCCATTCTCCCTTCCAATGACCCACGATCCCAACATTGTGGCAAACAAAACCCAACAAACAAACAAAAAAACAACCAGAAAACAAGAAACAGAAGCTCATTCCAACATTCTGATAACATCTTGTAACGAAAAGAACAGTTTCAGGATGTGACAGCGTCAAACATTCCTCCAGATGGAGATTTTTTTAATTATTTTTTTCATTTTCTTGAAAAAAGTACAAAAAACTGGATATTTAGAAAAAATCCGTGGCTTTTTTTTTTTCTTTCAGTTATATGAGAGTTAAAGTGGACAGGGAGGGGGGAGAAAGGAGGGACTACATTGCAGCCAATAAAGAAATCTCCAAATCCGTTCTGCCCTCCTCCCAGAAATTATTACCACTTCCTCCCCTCCCAGCTTGGTATAAGGAGTTTGCCAAACACTAGCCAGAAATACATACAAGTCTTCTCAGAATAGAAGGCACGGCATAAAGTTATTCGAAAGAGGAAGAAGGAAAAAAAAAAANAATCCTGGCTCTGCTCCGGGCGCTCGCTGCGTTCCCCCTCCACCCCGCACACGTGGGAAAGAATCGAGTGTGCTCAAGAAACGCCAGCATCGCAACTACCTTCAGTGCTCGGGAAGCTGGGATGGTTTCGGGCCAGCTGGATGACGTTAAGTCAGTCAACAGGCAGCAGAGAATGAAGCTGGGCTCAGACATGCTTCTACCAATTCTGGAGGCTACAAGAGTTTTACCTCTGGCAATAGCAAACAGTGTTTTTTGGCAGGGGTGGCATTTTAAAAAAAAAAAAAAAAAAAAAGCTTGCGGCTTAGTCACCTTGGCTGAATCAGTGCAGAGTTTGTGATTGTGAGTGCAGGAGTGGTGAAGGGGTTGCGTTTAAGCCCAACTGGCCTTCACACATAACAAAGCTTCCTACCAGATGCTAACAACGACAGCAGCAGCATGTATCTCTCTCTGGAGTACCCAGTAATATGCCAGGACATACCAAGGCTTCACAAAGTGTGCAAAATGCATTTGGTCAATATAAACATTTGATTAAAAAAAAAAAAATGATCAAACAAGAGACAGAATAAAATACTGGTTTTGCAACCTCGTCTGTACAAACAGTCAGGAACTTACATATTTAAAAAGAGTTTGAACCCAAAGCTCGAGTAAGATCTACCTTTTTTTGGTTTTTTTTAAAATCAAAAAAAGTAAACTTGGGTTTTAAAACAGTCTTGGCCCAACACCTTTTGTTCACGGTTTCCAAGTGCATAAATCTCCTTGTTTTCCACAGCAAGCTAACCCCTGGTAGCTCTTCACACATGTGCGTGTTCTGACAGTCCCAATGCACCCAGAAAAGCGGTTATTGCCGGTGACAGCTGCGTTCAAAATGCTGTAACATCGCCCATATTAAATAACCCCCTGTAAAAATACTACCTCTTGGAACCACTTGGATCAGGATACTAGTGAACGGCATTAGCCTTCCTAAAGCAGCGATCAGGCACCTCTGCCCAGAGAAGCTACTCCTTCCAGAGCCGCCTGGCAAGACAGATATTTTCGTAAGAGTTGAAATGCTCAAGAGAAGCGATTCGATGCTCGAGTTCCCGACCAGGCAGTGTCCTCTTCATGTGGACTCCAGGGTGTTCAGCTGAAACAGGTTGTGGTTGGTGGGGGTGGTGAAGTAGAGCTGTTCACTGGGCGAGCGGTTGTCACAAGGGCTGTTGAGTCCCAGAGTCCTCTCAAAGTCCAGGAGTTGGCCCATGAAGTTAAAGTTTGGGGAAATGTTGGATTTTTTCCTTTTCACAAAGTCATAAGCATCGTTCAGGGACAAGTTGAGTTTTTGCATCAAGTAGGCGACAGTGACTGTTACAGACCGGCTGATGCCAGCGAGGCAGTGAACAAGGATCCCACACTTCTTGGAACGGGCCTCATCTGAAACAAGACAAGGGGAAGGGGGAATCTATTATTCTGCACCAAAAATGCACAGCTTTGGAGCAGGGCCAGGTGGCAGCTGCAAGCTCCTAGGACCAGGATGACTGCCAGAACTGGATCCCCTGCTCCTACTGACACCATCTCATGCCCTTTGATACCCACATCTCTCCCCACAGGGCTCCCGAGATATTCCCACTCAGGAATACCTATTGTTTAGCATGGCAAAGCTGCACATCCCCAGCAAGGCCAGGCATCTCACATGCTTGAGAAGTATGAATCAAGTCTAGCAACACATCCCTCACCTAGGGAGCATGGGTGTCCTCTATTCAGAGAGCTGGTATAACCCACAGGAGGCAGAGGAAGCTGGAGACAACAGCTCCAGGAAGACACTGGTGGTTGGGCACAGCACACCCACCTCAACACCAAGCAACTGGGGAAGGCTGTGCACTCAGTGCAAGGCTGCAGCCCAGCAGCACATGAGCTATTATTCTCTTCTGCTGTTCCTGTCCTCTTTCCACTACAAAGTTACATGAATGTAGTCGATGCCAATTTAAGCAAGAGTCTGAAGCACAGGAACTTCCCTTATTGTGAAACTGTTCTTTAGGATCGACAGAAATGCACTTCACTACAAACAAACGCTTGTGTTGGTGGAGACTCTCAGGATGAATGGTAGCAGGAAGCAGGAATGCAGGCTGGACCAAAAAATGGCGAGAGAACAGCGACAAAATTTCCCCTCCCTTGCCACCAACTGAAAAGCACACACACACTCATTGTCTCTCGCACAGCCGGAACAGCGTGATCCCTTTATGAATTGACATCTTAGTGCTGAAAGAGGGACACGCCACTGAGAGCACTGAATGCACGCAAGTACCCAGCACTGCTTACTTCTGGGCAGCCCTATTTGAAGTCAGTCATTTGACTGAGAGCTTGGCAGGGAGGGAGAAGGTGGCAGGAGAAAGAGGATCCTCGGGCGAAGCCAGAGGTAAGAGACACTCTGGCACCACAAGTGCAGGGAAGGGCAAAGAAGATGCAAGCAAAATAAAATCCAGACTCAAGCCACAACAGATTTTCTGCCCAGCCTCTAAAATCAGGCAAGAATTTCCAGGCTGGTGGGCAGTCACCCCCCCAGCGTACCCAGCCCTTCCCACAGGCTCTCCCGTTCAACATTTTTCCAAACATTTTTGCCTTTCATCTGACCTGCACAGCATTTCTTGGTGTTTGGTTTTAGAGTGAGGTAATCCTCCATTTCCTGTCATTAACTGGAAAGCACAAGCTTGGTGCTCATGGACTGACTGGCGCAGAGGGATCCCAAATGCCACATGTCAGCAGGAACCCGGTACCTCACCCCTGACGTTTCACACCACACTCAGTGCAGGAAGTACGGACAGGACATCAGACGGGTCCCTGTTGCCACACTGAAGCAGCTGCTTCTGACCACAACTGTGTTATTAGAGGTCAGGAGCTGGGGGCAAAGGAGAGCATGTGGGAACCAGGGTTTCCAACGGCTGAAGAGCAGCCAAGGATCTACTCCTGCTTGCCCCATTTCAGGCCTTACGGCACAGCCAGCACTAGCACTGGGGTCTGAAACTGGGGCAACAAAGCAGCACTGAAATGGGCTGCACAGGTTTCAGTCTGAAGGTAAACATCCCCCTTCTCCTTTATCTATATCACTGATTTTAATTAGATATGAACGCACGGGGCTTTTAATAGTTAACAGTGGTATTGCTACCTGTGCCATTCACCCCCATAAAACAGAACTGATTAGGCTAATGACTGTCACAAGCAGACAGCACAGGTCAGGCTGGAAGTGTATCAGCCTGACACACACTTCTCAGAAAATAAGAAGCAATTTTCACAGTCAAGACCAGCCTGTGAGAAGAGATCTGCCTCCCTGCACCACCCCCCCTCACCAGCCAAAGCTGTCTCAGGGGCTGTCTGCAGAGCAGCTTTTCTATCAGAACTCTGCAGTACAATTATAATCACTAACTCATTGTGTTGACACTTACCTTAGGAGAAGTATCCATACAAGGAGTTAGTTATGCTAGGGTGACTTACAGCAGGATCCCAACTAGACTAGCAAATCCCCTTGGGAAAACACACACACACTTTTAACCACACTTGGGGCTAAGGAATCGCTGGCACCAGTTACATTAATGCAAATCCCATCAACACTCATTACTCCAAGCAAAACAGGCAAAGGAGCTCCTCAGTGCCTGGGTTCAGCCATTTCACTCAAGTGGAAATCCCCATACAAGGGCAAGAGGCAGCGGGGCCGGTCCGACCACTTGCAGGTAACTCGGCTGAGGTGCTGCAAGAGGGCTGAATTTGGGAAGGGGAGGCCTCCCTGAGCGCAGCCAGGGTGACAGCACCAGAAGTGCCACCTCGGCAGCACAACACTCAGCTGCTAAGCTGGTGCTGGTGCCAATGCCATGCCCTGGAGAGGTGAGGCTGGGGATGAGCAACAGCCCTGGGAAGCGGCACACCGCATTCCCAAGCGGTGAGCGTGAAAAGAGATGTTTTGCCAACTACCTACCAATGAAAGCAATGGCCTCGGGAAAGAACTGCGAGAGGTTCTGGCTCCAGTGATCTGAGATGGGGATCTGCTTGTACTTGAACTCCCCGTCGTGCTCAAACATGTTTGGCAGGTTAGGAGTCACATTCAGGATGTATTTAATGCCGTATTTGCCCAGGACGTCCAAGTTGGTTGAATCTTTGGCACAGCCCAGGTACAGGTAAGGTAGGATCTGGACCGGAAAGGCAGGCTGATTGTTCGGGATGGGACTCCCGTCCGACTCCGTGGCACTGCTGGGTTCCCTGTCGGATTCACCATCCGAGCAGTCGGAACTTATCCGCAGCCCTCCCAAGCCAAGGACCGACGCTGGGGGAGAGTTGCTGGGTGAGGAGCTGTCAAGGTTTGTCTCGCAGTGCTCAGAATATTCAGTTTGAAACTTGTTAAAGCCACCTGGGAAGAGGGAGAGAGGGAAAGGGAGAGACAGAGAGAAAAAGATGTTTTATTCTTCAGAATGGAAATGTACACACGTGCATGTTACTCTGAAAGTCTTTGCCAGCAAAAAGTTGTTATCCCTTGAACTTCACACCAAGAAAGGCATTCCCCTGCTCTCTCATGTTCCCTGGGGAAACTGCTACTGAGCAAACGGGTCCCAAGAAACTGAAGAGTGTTTCTTACAAAGTTCGATATTGCTGGTGACAAATAGGGGCCAAGTCTCAACCACAAAAGAAACAAACATAAAAAAATAAAATCAGTGTCAAGAGACAACCTCGCCTTGCTTAGCTCCTCAAAAATATGGGTCTGGGGCAGTGTAGCCAAGAGCAATTATGCCACCTAGATAGGAAAGCACAAAAGTATCTGTGTCTGAAAAGATAAATCAAGGACAACCACCAAACCCCAATGAAATAATACATATTCAAGCAGAAAAGAAGACCCTAAAGTTTTGCCAAAGAGTGATCCTCACACCTATTTTATCACAACAAACACATTTTGCGACCAGGCAGTGTCATGGGTTTGTTCTTCACCCAAACCACATCAGGAGTGCGGAGGGATGGGACCCTACATATCTGCCCCTAAGTCCTTTTCTCTGGCTCCTCAGCTCAGCAGCTTGGGAAGGAAGGCAGAGGTGGGGAAGCAAAAACCCCACCGATCTACCTCCTTTCCAGGCAATACTAAACCGGAGCTCAGCCATCGGGATCTGACACTGACAAATGGTTTAATTAGAAAAGGCTCCTGGAAACTTCGTTAGCGGGTTCGGCGGTTGTGGCGGGGTCACTGAGCAGGACAGACAGCTCCTGCCACATCCATTCATGAAAAAGGCTCGTCCTCGCCCTCTTCCTCCCCCCGCGCCGCCAGACAGCGCCGAGGAGCCATTTTGGAATTTTAATTGGAAACATTTCCCACCGAGGCTCCCGGAAAAAGGCAGAGAAAGGGGCTCAGCTCCTCCCCTGCCTATAGGGGAGAGCTTAGGAGTAACTTCAAAGCCGCTCTTTCCTGCCTAGGGGTGAGGAACGACGGGGAAAGAAACAAGAATACAAAGCGAGGGATCAACGGAGCCCACGGGAAACCCCAAACCGGGATGGGATGACGAGATGAGGGACTCGCCCACCGGCACGGGCAGGGATCGGAGGGTCGAAGGGGGAGCGAGGTCAATCCCTGTGCTTGCCCCCTCTCCATGTTTTTAAAGGAGGTTTGTGCGGGCAGCGCAGCTCTATGAGCTGGTCCCAAATACCTGCCTGTTCCCCTGCCGCCCCAATCCGTTACAAGGGGCTCCCCCGGCTCCCCAAAAAGGGTCTATCACGGAGCAGCAGTGTTTTTTAAAGAGCCGCAAGTGGCAACTTTCTTGACCACTCTCCCCCACACACACACTCCTCCGCTCTCCTGTTATTCCTGCCTCAATCCCGCCACCCAGCGACCGGACTGGGAGCACTGGGAGGATGGGAGAAGGGTCCCAGCAGCCCAGCTGTGGGCTCTGCTCAGCCCGCTGAGATTGTTCAAAATGGGGGGGGGAAAAAAACCCAAACCAACCAAAAAAGCCCCTAAACATGAAGTCCCCAAACCACCGCCAGTCCTCAGCAAGGGGATGTGCGGGGCTCGGCTCCCCCGCAGCGCAGCTCTGCGCTCCCCATCGCACTGCCCCGGGGGAGCAGCCGGGCTGCCCCCTCCCAGACCCGCCGGCATTGCCTGGGAAAGGGGGAGGAAAACCCAAGCGCTGGCTTTCCGGAGATGGGGGAGAGGTACAATCATATGAAAGGGTTCTCCTGGCCCTCCCAAAATCCGGCCATTCCTTCCGGAGGGGGAGCCCCCGAAAGGCTCTCTTGGGAGAACGCAGGCGAGGGGCTCCCCGGCGCTGCCCGGCCGGGGTCGGCTTGGGACGGGGCAGCGCCGGAGGGTCCGTCCCGGCGGTGGGGCTGGGGGGCCTCTCCCGCCGCTGCCGGGGAGGCGACGCAGGAAGAAGCGGGGCGCTCCCGGCTGCTTCCAGCCTGCGACCATTTTGTGCGGGGGATTAAAGAGGGATGCACAGGAGGGGGGAAAAAAATACATATAGAAAAATAAAAATAAATCAGGCGGAGGGCGTGAGGAGAGGAAGCAAAGCAATCCAGCCACCTCCGGCCGGCCAGGGGATGGCCTCCCGGGGATACAGCGGCCGGCCAGGGGCTGCGGAGCGGCACGGGCACAAGGGCTGCGGGAGCGGGACGCGGCGGGAGGAGGGGCGGGGGCACCTCACCTTTCAGGTAATAGGCTTTGCAGCCGTCATCGCGCAGCTTCTGGAGCAGGAGCCCCAGGACGGAGGTGGCGGCGCCGCTGTCCTGCCAGTCGGCGGTGGCCTCGTCGTAGAGCAGCACGGTGTCGGCCTTGCAGCGCTTGACGAAGCGCTCCTTGTCCTCATGGTTGGGGATGATGGAGCGGATGGGCAGGTTGCCCTTCTTGAGGCGGCGCAGCATGAGCCCGGGGATGGCCAGGTTGATGGCCGTCTCGATATGCGAGCTCTCGAAGAGCTCGTGGGGGCGGCAGTCGAGCAGCAGCAGCGAGCGGCCGCCGCCCGACTCCAGCTCCTCCTGCAGCCACTCCGCGCTCTTGCACGGCATCGCCGCAGCCATGGGCGCCCGCGGGGAGCTCCCCCAGACCTGCGTTTTCATGGGGCTCGGCAGCGGCGGCCGCCAAGCGCCCAGCCCCACCGGCCACCCACGCGGCGTCCGGACGCGGCCCCC